>JAQIXS010000211.1:0-57733 GCA_034700785.1 Rossiulus vilnensis | reverse complement strand
GCCGCTTTCTCGGTCCGTTTTCACCGCCATGGCTGCAGGAAGCCGTTCGAAGGCGATCGTCGGCGATTCTGGACGCCGATCCTGTCCTGCCCTGGAAGCGAACGGCTTAGGCCTAGTTTTCGCAACCGTTTTTTGGGCGCGATTTGGCTTTCGGAGTCGAGGGGCTCGCAGTTTTGCTGGCGCGATTCGCGGAGGCCTTCGGGAAATGCGAGAGGTGTTGGAAATTCAGATGATTTGTTTATTTTTTAAAAATTTCTGGGGGGGTAGGATAAATGCGCGGATGACGTCATACGCGCCCGATGACGTCAGAAAGGGGCTGGTAAATGTGGTTGGATTTTTCGGCGTCATTGCGAGGCCTAGTCGTGTGCGATTCGCCTTGTCGGGGGTCGTGTGCTTTCCCAGGCCGTGAAACCTGGCTATGGTGACCACCCCAGGCCTATTTTTCCATGCGATGGAACCTGGCTATGGTGACCGCCCCGAATCGGTCGGGTGGTCGATGCATCCGACAAAATGGGATAAAATTCCCAGTTTACACCTCGTACATAGTTGATGATCGTTTGGAAATTGAGGCGTTGTTGGGCAAGAAATCGCGGATGACGTCATTTGAGGGGTTGAGGGGGAAAATGCCAATTCTGAATGACGTCATTGCGAGGCCTTGGCACGTGCGATTCACTTCGGCGGGGGACGTCCGGAACGTCCACTTGCTAAAAACGTCGACTTTTAACTGTGAAATGTTATTCTGCTTTTCTATGCATTGAAACCTTGCTATGGTGACCGAATCGGTCGGCTTAGCGGGGTGGTCAATGCATCGGACAAAATGTTATAAAAGTTCCGTTTTCCACCTAAGGATTATTTAAGTAGGTGAACTAGGGTCCAAATCTGGCAAGGATATGGTTGTAAGTCCTAGCCTAGGAGGTGGTTATGACGTCATTAGGTCCCTTGGTCCTTAAAAGCAGTGGTCTTAACCAACCCACTATGGCATCCCCAATTTTTCTGGTTTTACCCCCACCACTGCAAACACTTTCATTTTTGGAAATTTGCCACCATGTTTTTGTCGAAAAAATCGGGTAAATTCCATGATTCGTGATTGTTTTCGTGTTTGTTTTTTTCAAAAATGCCTTCGTTTTAATACGGCGTTTTTTAAACATTTCTAAAAAAATGTCTTAAAAGATGTCGGCGGAAGCGTTCATCCGTAAAAATAACCTGGAAAATTGAAGGCAGTTTCCATTTCCATTTTCTGCATTTCGTTTATAGAGCAAAATCTGTAATTTTCGATTCAATTTTCGAAATACGCGTATTGGCAAACATCCGTAAATCCGTTTTTATAAAAAAAAATTTAAAAATAACATTCGACCACGGCGTTTTTTTTTTTTTTTTTTTTAAACTTTTTGTGACAAGAAATATTCCGGGTGGGGAGCGTAAAAAATATGAAAAACACAAACTTTGGTGAAATTTTGAAAATTTCTGGAAATTTGTGAAAGGTTGAACGGAGAAAGTTGCCACTGAATTTGGCTTTACACCCTGTGGTATCCTCAATAATTTTTAAAAAAAAATTCTCTCCAGTTGAATTCAGGACCAGTGTTTCGCAAATAAACCTGAGGGGGAAGAGAATGACGTCATTGGCGCGGAGATACGTGAGCACAATGTCGAATTGGAAAGGTTGAGGATGATGAATTTCAGATTCTGACCCTGTTTGCATGTAGCCTCTCCCGGGGGCTGCTTGTTGTTAGACCTGAACCTGGTGATCAAGGTGATCTGGCAGCGTTTAGGTTGCTCAGCCAAACTCTTGAAACTGACGTCATAGAAACACCAACCGGATGTTGATTTCCCATCCGAAACCTTGAAGTGAGCACCGTCCACTTAGGCGACTCCCACAAATATCCTCAATGGGAAAAATTGTAAATAGCACGCAGATATGACGTCATATTTGTAAATGGGTAAGTTTTAAGATCCTGAGTTTAATGAAACTAGTCTATAGACAATTGATGTACGGAAATATGAAGTCATATTTGTAAATGGACGTTTTTTAAGATCTTGAGTTTAATAGAACCTGTCGATAGCGGCCATGTATACACTAAGTACTACGTAAATATGACGTCATTTTATAAATGAAGAATTTTTAGGATCCTGAATTGTATGAAACCTGTCTGTAGCCACCATTGATGCACTAAATAGTACGTAAATATGACGTCATTTGAAAATTTTCAAGATCATTAGTTAAATGAAACCTGTCTATAGCCACCATTGGTGCACTAAATAAGACGTAAATATGACGTCATTTTTGCGAATGGACGATTTTTAGGATCCTGAATTGTATGAAACCTGTCTATAGCCACCATTGATGCACTAAATAGTACGTACATATGACGTCATTTGAAAATGGAAAATTTTCAAGATCCTTAGTTAAATGAAACCTGTCTATAGCCACCATTGGTGCACTAAATAGGACGTAAATATGACGTCATTTTTGCAAATGGACGATTTTTAGGATCCTGAATTTAATAAAACTGTCTATATCGACCATTGATGCACTAAATAAGTAAAATGACGTCATTTGTAAATGGACATTTTTTAGGATCCTGAGTTTAATAAAACCTGTCTATGGCGTCGTTATTGTGTATGGACGATAAATGCATTAAATAGTAGGGAAATATGACGTCATTTTTGTGCATAGGGAAATCATGCATTGAAATTCACAAGATATCCTGGAGTTTTGGAGCTATGGTTCATTAGACACTAGACACTTGTAACCCACTGTGGCTAACATAACTCATTTTATTTAGTCGTAGAAAAAGAAATTTTAATTCATTGAAAATTCAGGAAATATCGTGGAAGTTTGAAATTATGATTCAGTACACGCCCTCAATTTGTTCAGTGACTAAGTAAATAAGTAAAAGAACTCATTGTATTGTATGTCCTGTAAAAAGGGAAAATAGGCCTAAGTACCAAATGTACTGGAATTTTGAATTTATGGTTAACTAGACATCCTGAATAAGGTCTTACAAAAAAAACATTTATGTTAAATATGTGTCTTCATGTTATGTGGAAATTAAACATTTTTCGACTGAAATTGGATTTTAGAGACGTTTTTCGACAAATTGGATTTAGACATTTTTTCGACTGAAATTGATTTTTAGAGACATCTTTTGGACTAAAATAGGATTTCAGGGACCTTTTTTCGACTGAAATTGAATTTTAGAGACATCTTTTGGACTAAAATAGGATTTCAGGGACCTTTTTTCGACTGAAATTGGATTTTAGAGACAGTATTTGACTGAAATTGTATTTTATTGACATTTGTTTTCGACTGAAATTGGGTTTTAATAAATTTTTTTAACTAAAATTGGATTTTAGAGACATTATTTGACTGAAATTCAATTTTCTTGACATTTTTTTTTCGACTGAATTTGGATTTTAGAGACAGTATTTGACTGAAATTGTATTTTATTGACATTTTTTTTCGACTGACATTGGGTTTAGAGACATTTTTTGACTGAAATTGGATTTTAGAGACATCTTCTGGACTAAAATAGGATTTCAGGGACATTTTTTCGACAAATTGGATTTTAGAGACAGTATTTGACTGAAATTGTACTTTATTGACATTTTTTTTCGACTGACATTGGGTTTTAGAGACATAGTTTTATAACTGAAATTGGATTTTAGAGACATTTTTTGACTGAAATTGGATTTTAGAGATATTTTCTTGACAAAAATTAGATTTTAGAGACATATTTTTTGACTGAATTTGGATTTTAGAGACATTTTCTTGACAAAAATTGGATTTTAGAGACATTTTTATAGACTGAAATTGAATTTTAGAGACATTTTTTCGACTCAAATTGGATTGGAAAAAAAATTTTGTTGACAGAAATTGGATTTTAGAAACGTTTTTTTTGAACTTATTACAAAGGATTCCTTGATGGAGTCGTGAAAGGGTTTTTTCTAGGAATTCAGTTGGTCAGTTCGCAAATTGTCTGACATTTTCTGAATTTTCTAATTGCTCGGTGTACGGCATTTGTTGAACATAATCAACTGTGATGCTAGTTTTTAATTGATCCTTAATCCGTTGCAGTTAAAGGGCAAATTCCGTCCGTTTTACCCCCTGTGGCCTAATTTTTTTTATTTTTTTTGGCCAAATTTTGAGCAGCCTGGAAATGACTGTTTTTCTGCTTCCGGTTTGGTTTCTAGGCCGTCCGCTAACCTCAATTCGTCGCCCTGGTAACAACCGAGTAATTCCAAATCGAACTACAGACCTCTTAGAATGTCTTGGAACGTGATATACCAAAAGCTACTTCAGGAGAAGTCATTGGTCCAGGTCATTAAAACGTCATTGATTGAAATTTCGACCAACGAAGCCCTTGATGAGTCATCACATTAGCATGTCAGGAGAAAAAACATCTTAATCATCCTTAGAATGTCTTGGAACGTGTTATACCAATAGCCACTTGCAGGGAAAGTCATTGATTTCAGTCTTCGTTTTATTCTTAAACTATTCTTGGGTTCCGAACCCCGCTGATGGAAACCCTTTTTCACTTGCAGCTCCTGTCCGGCTATGGAAGCAATGGTGGATGACCAGGGCTCAGTGGTTGTCTCCCAAGGAAACAGCGTCTCCCACCTGGACGATTCCGAGAATCAAGTAGGCATCCGTGACCTCTCCAGAGGGGCCTCGAGGACCTGGCCGTATGACCGCCTCTGAATTGCTCGTTGCAGGTTGTGACCACGTCTGCGGGACAGGCCATCGCGGTGCCGAACGCTAGCGGCGGAGTGTCCATCGTGCACGTCTCGCTGCCCAATCAGCAACCGGTGCAGGTGCAGTCGGTCATCCAGGCCAACCAGCAGTCGGTCATCCAGACCACGTCCGGAGCTACGGCGCTCCAGGCTGTGCAGGTAGGAAGCGACAGCGTACGAGGCCTTCGGTAGCCGATCGCAGCCCATGCCCTATATTTACATCATTCTGAGATGTTATAGTTTGCGTTTTCATATATTTTAAAGAAAAAGTCATGTGGATTTGACATAATTTTCTGGCTTTTGAAATTGCGCCGTATGATCTTTCCACCAGGGGGAGCTAGGCTCTCCCCGTTAGCCTTAAGTCACATGATCAGCTGCTAATTAGCCTCGATTTTGAAAATGTGTTTTCCATTGAAATCTCTCCGAGCAAATTTTGTGTAGAAATTTAACTGAAATTACTTTTTGCAATCTCATTTGTTTTGTTCGAAATTTTTTTTTTCCAAAAAAAATTGCATGCGGCGTTCGTTTAATCATTAATGTATCTGAGCTGAAAGACGTTGCGGAATTCACGGTTTAGGATGTTTTCGAACGGACCTAAGGCATTCCGTTAATTTTCTTCCGCGAGTAATTGTTGAGAAGTGATAGTTAATTTCTGATTACCTTTTCTGGAAGTTTTTTCCTTTAATTGTTAGTTTAGCGGATTTCACGTAAAGACAGGCCGGCCAAAAATGGATGTTTTGTAGTTTCATTTTGAAATAGTTTTTCAAGCATTTTTCAAGCGTTTTATCCTGTATTTGTTGAAGGAATCCGATATTTCCCGTATTTTATTTGTGAAAAATGGCATCGTGACTCGGGTTTCTCTTTTAGCTCTCCAAGGGCAACGTGATTCTGCTGAACAAGGGAGGTTCCGTGATCCAGACGACAACCGGAGGAGGCCAACTGCAGGCACTGCAGGTTAGGACGATTGAAAAGAGCCGGAAATTCATTCTGTTCTTCTACGTTTTTAGGCAATTTTCAAACTTTGCGCGTAAATGCATTTCTTAAAATTGAGGATTTGCGATGCAGGCATCCCAGGCATCCAATATTTCCCATTTTTTGGTCAATTGTCCTATGTTTTCCCATAGTTTGGCAAAATATTGTGTATTTCCCATTTTTCAATCATTTTATGAAGTTATCATTTATGCTTTAATTCGCAATAATTCCAAGCCAATTTTGCGCGGGAATTTGATCCAAAATATTGGGCCGGCAATCACGGTTTTAAGAAACCCGTATATTCGTCTGTACGTTTTTTTTGGCGAATTATACGGCGTCCCCATAGTTGATGGCATCCAAATTTGACAGAATTTTAATCCAAAGAAAATGTCGTCGGTGTCCGAAATATGTGGGCCGAAATGCGTAATTTGCAATGAATTTTCGACATTTTTTCCGGAAAACAGTAGGGAGTTTTGATTTTGAATGATTTTGAAAGTGTGTGGAAAATCACCGCAGTAGTGAATGCAATTTAAAGTGAACAAGATAATAATTTATCCTGCATTTGTCGAAAAAAAAGTCCTATGTTTCCTACATTTATTTCCGGTAAAATGGGCTGGATGTGCGGATAAGGGCTTCGAAGGGCTAAGTCGAACGTTTGGAAAGATTTGTTTTTATGAAATGTTCTAAAATGTGACAGGGTGTCCCTTAGTTTATATCCCGGAAGTAATTAATAAATGGTTTTAAGGAATTTGTACGAAATGTGTGCTGAAATCGAGGCTTAACTGGGCTTACTTTAACAAAATCTCTTCTTTCATTTCCTGTAAATGTCACCCTGCCAACAGTTGCGATGAATTGATGATTTTCGATGAATTGTCGTAAATTGAAGACGAGCAGCATTTTAAAAATGATTTGTTTTGCAAAAATGTCTACGCACCTTGCCTAGCATTTTCTCCCTTTTCGCCAGCAGGTGGCCTCGCTGGCCGAACTGGAGGAAAATGCCGCCGCCGCGGAGGAAGACAGCAAGAAGCGGCGCGAGATCCTCGCCAGGAGGCCCTCGTACCGCAAGATCCTGAACGACCTGTCCTCGGCCGACTCACCCGAGGTCAAAGAGGAGACGTCGTCCATCTCGGAGACCAGCAGCCAGGACAACGACAACACGAACACCATCCAAGTGGCAGGTACTGGCGGCCGCGACACACCGGCACTCGGGGAGGAGGGCACGTCTCATGACCCTGGTTTGTAGTCGTTCCAGCAGGAGCCATCCAGATCGCCACCGGCTCACAGGGCGAGACCATCCAGGGGCTGCAGACGCTGACCATGACGAACGCGGGCGGAGGGGCCACGGGGGCCATCGTCCAGTACGCGCAAGGGCAGGACGGACAGTTCTTCGTGCCAGGTAACGGCAACAGTTTTGGGTCCCGGGTGTCCCAGACGTCCTATAAGTCCCATGTTTTCTGTTTTTTGTTTAATTATCCAATATTTTCCTATATTTTAGCCAAATATCCTGTGTCCTATATTTTTGCAAGATATCCTATGTTTTAGCAAGACATCCTGTATTTCCTATATTTGAACAAAATATCCTACGTTTCCTATATTTTAGTGGAATATCCTGTTTCCTATATTTTTAAGCAAAATACAGTCTAAACCCGCTATAGTGAACCATCTGCGGACCCAACAATAAGTCCACTATAACCGATGGTTCACTATATCCAAATGTTTGGAAAAAATATTTTTTAGCATATACCAATAGTATTGTTGGAAATAGTGGTTGGGATAGTACATAATTTCTTATAAATTATTAATTCATTAAATATTAATCAAAAAGAAGAAAAATGTATTAACAATGCATAAAACTTGATTTGATTTTTTACATTCTATGGAAGAACTTAGTTATTTTCAATTGAATACAATTCGACTAAGAAGAGCTCATCAATTTGTTATCAACAATTAGTAAAGAATCCGTTGTTTTCTTGTCCACATTTTCTGTAGAAAAAAAAATGTTCAGGATATTCACAGCCGATTTTTATCTAATTGCCTTCCATGGATATTGGTCAACATTTTCGTACACATTGTTGCACAGAGCTATTATTAAGGTGAAAATGTTCCAAAAACTACATGCAAATGACGTATTTTGGCCTAACTTTTTAAGGTTTTCCCCTGACTTTTCCAGGTTTCCCAGGATAATATTTTATTTTGCCCTGACCTGCAGGGTACCCCATCAACCAAATCATAAGTGAAAGCAATTGAGTCCAATATAACCGGTCTGCCATTCTCTCAGCTGTCCACTATAAGCGTATAAAATAACAGTAGTTAAATGGGAGTCCCGTCGGGACCATTAAAAATGTTCACTATAACCGAGGGTTCACTATATCCCGGGTTCATTATAGCGGGGTTCGACTGTAGTACGTTGGTGTAGTGTTTTCTCAGAATTAGCCACATGTGCAATGATGTCAGCACCTTCATAAAAGCTCATGCGTCCATCAATATGCGTGTTTCGCCCATTTTGTTGCTAATAAAATAGTCGAGTTCTTGCAGTGTATTGATACGATGCATTTTGCTTCATGTGCACTTGTGTTTTAATGAATATAGCCTAGGCTATCTGTGTTTGAACCGAAAATGAATCACCGTAGCTTATTTTGTACTGTTATTATTAATGGGTTACTGGGCCATTACATGTGTCACGAGATCCATCAACATATCCGTCATGTCATCCGGATATTTAGCAAAATACACTTGGAATTGTATTGTTAAGCAACGCTCGTATATTTCTTCAAATGGTAGTAAATCTCGAGCTCCTAATTAAGTTTTTTTGCTGAATTCAGTTCAGTTTCATGTACCAGTTTGGCGTAGATAACTATGCATCAAGAGGTGGTTGGAAATATATTGAAGGTAAATATCGTTGGTTGCAGAGACAACTGCTGCCTGACTCTTCGGAAAAAAATGAACTCAAAATTCACGTTGTTGAAACGGCAAAGCAAAATTAATTCCAAACCGCAAGCTGGGTCCTTGATGCATACTCAGGAGGTAACGCATGCCCTCAAATTAGGTTCCGGTTGGAGTGCTGCCCAAGTCTGCAGGCTTCGATCACCATACAGACTTTACAGTACAGTGTAATTAAAAACCACAATTGTGTTAAGCTAGGAATAGCCGTGACTTCAGCGGCCTTAGACCTGATAGTCATGAATACTCAGCTGCATTTATTGAAATGGCATGACCTGGGAATATCATACGGGCTTCGATGATGTCACGTGATGAGGTGCTCCGCAAACGCAGCGATAAGCTGCTGCACCACCTGTGCTAGCCGATTAGATACATGTGTTGATAGTTTTATAGTCCAGTGAGAGTTAGTCAGCTAGCAAGGCGATGCCAATGCGTCAGAATTAAGGCAATCCATCCAGATACAATTGCAACAAGTCGTCCATCGGATCCGAAAATTTATTGAACGTGTGATTTTGTGCAGTTGGTCCCCAATGATACCTGATTGTATTCGGATATAAATTGTACCAGCCATGGATTTCAGACACCAGCAACTAGTAAGTCTCATTTCTCTTTGAACCGCCCCACATCCGCACCCTAAACTTCTCCAATATTGGATCTGAGATAAATTCTATTTGCCCCTAAAAATGCAAGGATTGGCAGGATAAACGCAAAGACCTCAAGTTTCGTAACTTCCAGTCGACTGAGGCGCTCCCATGTCTGGGTGGCATTGCAATCTGTTGCTCGGTGACACGTATTACACTGCGTAATTTTGATGAGATCATCGCTGGATTACATGTCAGCCAGCTCCAAAAAGCCAATATCCTCGTTGGCTCATTTTTTCAAAGCCAATGCAAAGTTTAAAGAGGATGGTTGTAAAACCTTGTATCAACTCAGTTAGTTGACTTATGTGATGATGACAGATCCGGAATTTCAGACGCTAACCTTAAGACAACAAGATAGTGTTGCCCGGCTCGTATTGGGTGAACTTTAACAATTTATTGTCCTTGTATAAGTAACTCATTGGGTGATATATTTTCAACGAATTCTAAGATTGCACACACTTTATGACATAGTGAGCTAATTGCTGTTTTATTACCCTTTATCAAGTAGAGCATTATTAGAACGATACGAAAAGAGAACTCAGAAGCTTTGGCTACAGCCATGCCATTCAAAAATCAATAAATCACCGATTTCAAAGGGAACAATGTTTGCCAACTCGTTTTGTCGCCCAAACCTATTTGAATCGTCTTAGAATCGAATGACGTGTCCCATCTTTCACCATATCGCACGCTTCTCGGGCTGTCAACTCACCCATTTATTGTATTTCGCGTTTTATGCATCGGTTGGCATACACTACCTGGTAACGTATTTTTATCGCGTTTCTCAAAAGCGATTTCCGCTGTCGGTTTGGTGTTTACCAACATCTGAGATAAGCATCCTTTTGGCATTGCTGAAATGCTAGACGCCAAACCCCATGAAGGCCGACCCAAAAGGATGCCCACCATGCAAACAATTACTCAAGCATGTTTGCTTCAAATACTTACTATAATTGCTAAATTTATTTGTCCTCGGGTAGAATTGGCTGTCCACCAGGGTCTCAGTTTTTGTTTATAAGTTGAAAATGTCTCGTTTATTTATAATAACATATCAGTTATAATAAGTATTTGAAGCAAAAGGTCTTTTTAGTGCTTGTGGATTGGAAACAATGTAATAACACGACGTGGCATCGTCATCGGTTCGACCTTTCTTTATTAAAAGTGGAACAATCGAGGTTTTCTGTGAAATTGAGAACTTGCTCTGTGAAACTTCCATGTCTTCAGATAATCATCGTGTAAAGGGATTTGAAATTGCTTTACAAATTGAATTTTACCACAAAAAAGCCTTGTTATATTCGGGAAAACAAATTATATTACGTAAGAAGCAGATTTAAAAAGCAATTCTCACATTATATATTCAAACTTTCTAATCAATGTAAGTACAGCAAACACGCAGGTTTGTTATGATTTTGAAGAGAAACTGAAGTAGTGTAGGCCATGTTATCTAGACATCTAGGCATTGATTTTTTTTTTGAATTTTTGAATTCTAATTTTTTACGCTGGGAACATTTTTTAAAGTAAATATCGGTTTCCAGACTAGCAAAATTGCAAATAATATTTCGCGCATTACTGATTATCCCTTAAAATGGTTTTATCTTTCTTTTCCTTTCGCATTGGGAAAAACTAGATTGCATTTAAGAACACCACAACATAAAAATTGATAAACTTTTAAGAAGACAAAGTCCTTTTAAAATATAATCATGGTCAATACAATACAATTTCAGCTTTAGTAATTTCTCACTTTGTTTTTCAGACTACAAGCATCACAAAGGCTATAAACAATCAAGAGAATCCGGTGAAAGAAAAGCATGTTAGAAGTATCCTTTGCAATTGCGGTTTTAGAGAACATTTTGCACTATGAGGAAATGTCAAGCAATTAAAAAGCCCTAGCAACAGGCTGTCAGCCTGTCAATGTCAATTGTTGGGTTATTTGACGCATGTAAATATAGTAAAGGTACTTGAAATGGTGGATACCATATAAATTTCGTTAAGACAATTACACCATTTGCTAAATTGTATTCATACTGTGAACAAATTTTTCATTTTTTTTCGACCACCATTGAATAAATTCTATTCAATTTATTCTCACGGCGCAATCCAGTGTTATTATGGCAACCGCAATTTCGTGGAAAACGAATGTATAAATTGAGATATTGGTCGTAAAACACTTGTTTCCTTCCGATTGAATTGCCAAAATGCAGTGAGCCATCACTTCCCACGCCACCCATGAATTTATCACGAAGACGTTTGCCATTTCCCAGGTAAAATGAGTTCGTAAATTGCCTGCTAGCCCAAATAACTGCTTCGCACTGATTAACATTTTATGGTACGCCATATAGTTAATTAAGTTGGTCAGCCGATGCGCTCCAGAAGCGTATGGCAAGTCGTTGACGTCATTTTTGGATGCCATCCACACCTGCCTTCATGGCGCATTTTAAATTCAGCTAATGAGGTGCTGAAGAGACTGAAGACCTCGGAAATGACAGAGTATGGTACGCATGCGATGGGTTTCGGAAAGTCTGTCAACTGACGATTAACGTAATTGCCATTGTTGAAGCTGGCAATTTTTCGCCCATTTTCTTCTAGATTTGGCAGACTACCGGTAACTTAAAGTTCATAATCGGTGCCAATTTTATCGGGATGCTCTAATTGTTCCTCTATTGCGTCAGTTCATAACAGAGTAGTTCCTCTTCCCCATTCCCCTTGTTAGATCCAGTAGACATCCGCTTTGCTTGGCCAATGAAATTATGAAATTGTCACCTCCTGTACTAAGGTACTTGCATTTTGGAATGGTGCTAACTTCTGCATCGCAAACGATATGGTTGGCTGACTTAATTGACCTCTAGTAGACATTGTTATTGCTCACATGGAAGTACATCACAATGCATTTGTGACCCATTGTCTTAGGGTATGGTAAAATATACATTGTACATGTACATGTATATCAACAGTGGAAACATTTTGAAAATGACATGACTATATTCACTGTCAAGAAATTCATTTTTACAGTTTTTTCGAGTTCATTTTCCCTTTGCTTTTAAATGATATATGAATAAATTACAGCTATCAGGTGCATTCCTTAACACTGAATAGGTGCCATTATCGGCACTTATCATGAAAGAGGGGCCTCTACGTTCTGGGCCGTGGTAGCCACGTTGCCCCTACAAGGAAACCCAATTGTCTGCTGGAAATTCTGCCACACGTTACACAAGCTCTTGAGAGAAGGGCACCCCACGGTGAGTGTCCTGGCATTTGGGTCATCCATGAACCTATCAACGCTGACAGAATTAACTAAGGTTTCTACCCAACTTATAGGTAATAGGCGAATCCCTACAATATCGACCACGGATTGCTGAACTAGGAAAATACTGGGTGAGTTTTGCTTTGTGGATATTTCATTGCATGTACCAGCAAGTTAGAATTGGTATAATGGGTTGATCGATAACTTGTTTGTTAAGTCAGCCAAACTGAAAGAAAATAACATTTCCCACTGTTTTATAATACCGTTTGTCTGAACCAATACTAGCAAAAAAGTGCATCTTTTGACATTGAAAGATAAATGGCCATAACAAATTTCTGAAAGCGTTTCAAGAGATAATGATAATGATTATCATTCCGCTTGTTGACTTTCTCCAATGTAACCAACGAGCTTTAGTAACTTTGATGATCGTTGTGTCGTGTCAGGGCGATTTCTAGGACATTCAAGGCTATGTCAGCGTGCCAAAATTATAGAATGCCAGTTGTGCAGAGGTTATTGATAAGTATTATTGCCTTAAGCGTGACAAACAAATCATACCATGGGCAATGATCAGTTACAAAGAGTTGACTGTGTTTTACTGCCAAGTAACTAATGTCAAACAAAACCTGTATATGCAATATCTAAAGAGTATTCATCTCACCCTTACATCTAACTGTAATTAACGACGTTTTTAACAAGCACTTCTTTTAATTTCAGGGATATTTAAAGGAAAGCTTTGGCAAGTTAATATCATGCTACTGCAGACTGTTGGCTAACAGGCTAGAATTTCATTCCAAGGTACTGCCATTATCCAATAATGGTGCTAATTTGAAGCGCAGTTGTTAATTGAACAATTACCATGTACTGAAGGTCATGTTAAGACAATCATTGCCGATATTATATAGCTTTGACCATTGCTATTTAGAAAGCATAAACAAGTTTGCACCATAATGCATAATTAATTAAAAGTGATAAATGACATCTGTAATGAATGTACATGTAGTACATAAACGCTGAGATGAAACTAATTTTTCTAGTCCATGAAATAACCAATAAAATGGCCTCAAATTTAATTTCTTTTTATTTTAAATCACAGAATCCTAAATTTCCCGGCAACCTTCTGCTTAATGATGAGCAGTTGGAAAGTATCGGAGAAATGGACATCAACAACTTGTAAGTGATCAGGTCTAAATTCTAATTACCTAATTTCATTCATCATTCATTTGCGGTCCTGCCTGACGCCAGTTGATTGTTTCTTGCATTCAGCTTCCAAATAACGGTGGAAATGTTTGACTACATGGATGAAATCTTAATGTTGCAAAGTGCAGTTTTTGGTTCGCTTGAGATGGGACGTGCTAACTCTATGACCAGTAGTGGCCAGTGCCGGTTGGCCCCACTCATTCCATGCATCCAGGACTCAAGTCATTTATACGACTACTTAGTAAAGCTTCTCTTTAAACTCCATTCAAGTAGGTATTAGCTAAATCCCAAAATCGCTTTAATGATGCATTCGCTCGTGACAACAGTGTGCTTGTGAAATTTTCACAGGTCTTCCACCGGATATTTTAATTGGTCACCGGGACAGATTTTATAAGCAATTCAAAATGTAAGTGAACTTAGTCTATGGTTGGATGATGGAATTTATCTAAACGCAACACAACCACGCAAGGAGGGCTTTTTCTCTTATTCCTCCATTCTTTACTTTATTAGATTACGGGAATTTTACAGAAGTGCCAGCGTGCTGCAGTATTTTAAACATTTGATACAAATACCCTTATTGCCAGAGGTAAGATGTTTACGATAACAGAATTGCTGTTCCACAGCAATCAAATTTATAAACAATTTGTTGAAAATGCTGTTCATAGTTTGATAGTAATCGAATTATCTGCAATTATTCAACATAGTAAAGACGAAGAAATTTATTCCAGTTTACCAATTTGTTAAATATTTTGTTACAGGAGCCTCCAAATTTTTTGATAAAGTCAGACTTGAGTAGCCACGTTAGCCCAGTAGTGATCCTTCCACCTCAGGAGGAAGAAATTCCAGACAATGACAGTGCGGAGTTTTCTTTAGTCGACACAAAAGTATGAAAGCTGGGAATACAGTTGAACTCGGTTATAACGAGCATTAAGGGACTGACAACTTGCTCGATTCTACAGAGTACATTTGCTCGTTATAACAGAGGTCGACTGTGAATTTGCCAAAATCCAAACTTTGTCATTCCTAACTTTGTTTTTGTGTCTAACCTCAGACTGCAAATTTATTGGACATTGAACCTACAAATGGAACAGCGTCACCAGATCCTTCAGAAAAGTACGTTTTACCATTCTCAATAATCAGTATGCCACTGTGTGGGCAATTTTTTACAATATTCTCCAACCATTGCAGGGATATACTTATTGAGCATCTAAGGCGAGAAATTGAGGAACTCAAGTATGAAATCCAAAGGATAAAAGTGGAGGATCAGAGAATAATCGCCGACTTTCAACGTCAATCAACTTCCCTTGATGCCTACATCAAAGATCTCCAGCAGCAATTAGCGGATAAACAGACAGAGTTAGAAGTGCTTCAGCTGAAAGTAATCACAGCGGTTGAAAACTCTGAAGCAGCAGCGAAATTGACTGAAGCTGAGAGTATGTCACAAACACTTGTTTCAACATTATGGAGGAGGTTATGCCTTTAAGGCAGTTAAGCAATGTTAACAATGGTCCTTTTCAAATAAAAGAATATATCGACCAAATTTATTATCACATTTTGTGATTAAACTAATTTATTAGGCACTAATGATTTTGCAGAAATAAATCAAAGGAGAATAACATCGAATTAATTGTTTTTTTTACATTTTAAGGAAACCACCTGTTGCAAACAATAAAAGTAGATCTTTGTTTCTAATATTGCAGTCTTAACATATTGTAATAATAATCTTCAATGATTTAATCATTTCAGAAAAATCGAAGGCAAACGAGGAAAAATTCTTCAAAATGAAAGAAGTCTATAACAAGCTACGAGAAGAACATATTGTGCTACTCAGGGCGGTAAGTTTTAGCAGCTGCAAAAACGCAATGTCAAATATCTTATCGTCTCATAGTACTAATAATCTTGCCCATTATTTTTAGAAAGCTGATGTTGAAAAGCAGTTGGGCTCAGCCAAGCAAGTCGAAAGAACAAAAACGGTAGGACTCAGTTGCAAAGTACCTCTTGCATGTTTAGGTCTACCTTTTTACCTTTTTATAATAGTTTTGCCAATAAAGTGTTTGCCAAAACAACGAAACTTGCTTATTGTTCTTCACTATACTTATGAAAAGAGCATGTTAAGCACGTTTCTTTATTTGGCAAATAATCCACTTACAAAGAAGAGATATTTCCTTTTACTGCATTTAGTTTTGCTAGTTGCGCTTACAGTAGTCCAGTCTTTAAACTTGTATAGTCGGCCTCTGTCCTGGTCATTGCCAGTAATATTTTTTTAAGCAATTGTATGTGTAGCGCTGACATTTGTGTTGTTACGTAGAGTAATTGTGCCACGCTTTCTAGTAGAGATTCTCTGATTTCTTTTATCCAGGTTTCAGATAACTTTGTTTTTGTCACGTTTTGTAGCTTAGTTGTTCGTGTGGGGATTGTGACTAGAAAATCCAATGTTTCAGATATTGCGCTATATATGATCGTTGTTTGCGAAAATATTTCCGAAAAACCTGCTTTCCCAACGTTTTCCTTGTTTTCCTAATTGGTAATGTTATATCCATGCAGGCAATTTCTTATAATGCTGGACGTTTAATCTGTCCAGAATTTATGAAGCGCTAGAATAACAGCAAGCATACAATTATCTAACGGTTCCGTCCACTGCTTTCCGATAAGCAAATGCAGAGAGCAATTCTGTCAACGACTCCATGTACTTTTCTCCTTACGTGTGATGTTTATTTGGCTAATGGTAGAGTACTTGTTATAGTCCAACAGCTTCTGCAGTATTTGTCAGAAAAGCTGGAATGATCGGGTAGTTTTTGTACATTTTGTCTAAGTGCAAAATGCTATGCAGCAAAGTGAAAAGTAAGTCGTTTAAATGTTTAAGGAGAAAGATGGAAAATCTCTGGCAACGGCAACAGAAATTGAAGCCCTAGAGCAGGTTCTAAATGACAGCCAGGAACAATCTGCCCTGCAAATGAGCATGATGACCCAAGTCAACGAAGAGCTGAAGCAGGAAAAGTTGGTGGGTCGCTAATATGTCTCTGTGACTTCCTTGCAAGTATGTTAACTGATGAATTTTGTCAGTGGTTCATGACTTGCAAACATTACCAAAGGCTCTAGAAAACAAGTTGGATGTATTGCTCAGCGAAAGGTTGTCTTTAGAGCAGACGTTGCTAAAACATCAGGAAACATCCTCTAGTGAATTAGCTTCAGCAGCGCAAGCAAAAGACATACTTGACAGTGAAAAAAAGGTAATGGATCGGTGTGAACTGTTGAAAGCTTGACGTTATGTTCACGTCTGTCCTTGCAAAAAATCACAAGTCTTTTGCTGCCAATGTTGGTATTTTTTGGCGTGTTCAGCGTGTACAGCACGGATTTCAAGTCCTCTTAAACAATTGCTCACGGAGATACTGGTAACCAGTGTGCATACAACTGAATTCTGCCAACAGCTAAACGTGTACTACGATTATGTTTTGTCTTGGTCCTGAGCTGCTTTCGTGTTAAACGCCATTGCTGGAATGGAATGCGTCCCTAAAGTTGAAAAGCTGGAGACGATCACTGAAGAAAGGAAGCAACCAATTGAACTCTACAAGATAACCTTTGCAATCAAGTTCAATTGGAATGCACATCACCTACCATTATTTCTATAAAGATGCTGACATCAAACACTGCAGGTGTGAAAGGGCAGACCGATTTCGAAGAGCACATGATAACATCAACAAAACTATCCACATTAAAAGAATTTGTTGGTTGGCATGTACCAAATACCAACAATTAATCGATGGAACCAGTAATTCGAAATCACACGCCTCGCTGTTCGTTGTGCTTTCTTAAGCCAAATCGTCTTAAATTCGCATACTGTACTGTGTGTGGTTGTCCGAATGTTTAATATGCTAAGGTCTCTGCTTGTTAGAAATCTAAAACCTTCCTGTCCAATTTCAAGGACCTGGATGAACAACTGCATAAGTTGACCATGGAGAAAGAGGTCATTGAGGAAATGTTGCAGCAGACCACCATTCAATCTGCTGAACAGGTTGGAATGATGATTCATAAGACGGAAGGTTTAGAAAAAGAGATCACGGTGGGTGTGCTGATAGTCGAGCCTGTTTGCATCGCATCTCAGCGGCATCTGTGCTGCGTTCCACAGGATGTCGCCTAGTCCTGACCGCTTATTAGTTTTTCATATTGAAAATATTCCTTCAAGGATCTCAAAATCCAAGTCAGCTCGCTATTAGAGGAAAAATCGGAAACGGAGGAGAAACTGAAGAGAAGCATTGAGAAAGCTGATGAAATTAAGGCTCATTTAACGCAGAAATTGGAGAATCTTGCTGCAACTAAAAAGGTATTGGTGGTTCTGGAATGTGCGTGAAGATGTAATGCTTGCAATTGTCAGCTGACTATCCTGTCAGTGCGATGCAGGAGTCAAAAATTCCGCTTACATCCCTTGTCATCGTCGAATGTTTCCTTGAAGAATCCTGTCTTTTAAGCTACCTTTGCAGGTATGGTCAGGGTCAGTTGTTCAAGAGGGAAATATTTTGTCAACTGAACAAAATAATTTGTTTCCATTTGAAACTTTCCTCCTGCCAAATTTATGTTAGCTCGTATTGCTAGACTGCTAATGCTATTCTGTACATGTATCATGGCGAAAAACATGATGCGTGTTTATGTCCACGGAAGAAACCTACCATTCGCACTCCTGCTTACACCTTTAGTGCCCTTGTCCACTACGTGTCCTTGTAGAAGTTTGTCATTTCCTGCTTCAGCCATAACATCTGCCAAAGCGCCCTTTCAGCAATCCGAATCTGTGTGAAATTGTAATTTTTGGCGTGAAAGTCCCCAACGAAGGAAACTTGTTCATATTCAAGGAGGTCGAAGAACAGCTCCAGAAAATCACGGTGGAAAAGGTAACCATGGAGCAGCTGATGCATCAGAACGCCCAGAAAGCGGCCAAGGAAATGACAGAGGTGCTGCAAGAGCGGGACGAACTGCAAAGAGAAAAATTGGTGGGTGTCGGCTAGAGCTCTGTGCAAAAGCTAAACTTGCAAGATTTCCACTCGAACCTTACTCAAGCCATGAAAATGCCGTTTGCCTTTCCTGAAGGCCCTTCAAGAAAAGCTGCAGTTACTGTCCCACGAAAAAGCACACGCTGAGGAAACTATGCAGCAGAGCATAGAAAACAGCAAAGAGAAACTAGCTCAGCTAGCCAGGGAGAAGGACGAACTGGACGGTTCCAACAAAGAGTTTGATGAGTTGCTCTTCCAAGCCATCGACGAAAAATATATTGCCGAGCAGGAAATGCAGGCAAAAGAGGAAGAGTATGCCCACCAAGTGGAAAACCTGACCAAGGAACGAAACGAACGCCAAAGCGTGATCGCGGTGAGTTGGGTAGTTTTAGGTTGGAGGGATTGGGTGCAGCGTGGGTGAGAATCACTTTCAGACACCTTCAAGAGAATTTTCTAGATCGCGATGACGTGATTTGTACTTTCTACTCAAACAAAGGATCTCGAAGCCAAGCTGGCCAATGTTTCCTATGAGAAATGCACAACTGAGCTCAATATGCTACAGAATTCTGAAACCTTGCAGCAACAGATAGACGAGCTTTCGCGCGATAAGCAGAGCCTGGAAGATCGAGTGAGGGTGAGTTGGCCTAGTAGCGTGGCACAAATTACTCGTAGTGACCACGAAATGTACCCGAATTACAGTTCTATCTAGATAAGAGTAGTCAAGGGAGAGAATTGCCCAGTAAAGTACTATTAACCCAATTTGGGTGATGCCCAAGCGATAAAATTGATCTTGCGAATTCTTCAAGGATCTGGAAGATCAAATAACCGATCTGACTACGGACAAGGTGAGTCTGCAGCACACGGTGGCTGACCTTACAGAACAGATCAGCAAGCTGGAGTCCCAGGTGACAGACTCCAAGAAGGAAGCGGAGGATGCTAAAGAGAAGTTGGCGCGAGAGGCAGCCGATCGTCAGTTTGCCATACTGGGTATGTAGACAGGCTTCGATCGAAGTCCCAAGTAAATTTTTTGAGTTAAAATGCATGGATTTATGTTAAACTGTAACCCTGAAGGAAAAAATCCCGTCATTATTTGAGATATTATTCGTCTTTGTCTGTGTCTCGTAGCAAAGCAGGAGTCCAAGATTCTTTGCTTGAAGATTAATCACAATCTTAAAAAAAATTTTCGTTCCAATGAGATTTGTAGAGTTTTTCTTTAACAAACTAAAAACTTTTTTTTTGGACAGTTGGATGCATCGAGGAAGCAGAGAGTATTGTGCAAAACGCCCTCGGTGAGATAAACAGCCCTGTGACTGCTACCCTTTCGTGCCCACCAGGTAAGGAATCTATGCTGATGGTGGATGATTTTTTTCATCACTTTTGATACATGCGTTTCTCAATATGCTTCATTATTCAGAGTACCTGTTGACTGTATCAACGCCTCTACCAGAACTGCTGGACAGGCTACATGCTCAGCATTCAGCCTTCAGCAAGAACCATGAAGGTACGTTTGGCCTCTCCAACGTCTCTGTCAAGGATATTGCGTGCTAATGTATTGAAAATATCTTCATTGCTGTGCGTGGCGGAAATTGCAGATTTGGAGAGCTTGCTGAAATCAGTTGCCGGCCTCTCGCATTTCCTCGGTCAGCTGCTCGTGCACGGAAAAGCAACAGCAAACATTTTGTCGGATATCGAACAAGGCGATAGTGAGTATTTTGTAGGAAATTCCTAATGTCTAGAACTTTTCCGAGATTTCCTTTATGAAAGCCTAACATATCAATCTGTAAATCATTGCTGCTACAGAGTTAACGGAAGCTTGCCGCACCTCGGGAATAGACACTCTTCAGTTGTTAGCAAGCATGAAGGTGAAAGGTAAGGCAAACTTGTGAATGTCTAACAAATTAGTTTATTTGCAAGATATTATAAAGGTCCATTACCTGATAATAGGGCTGGAACCGCAAGTCTCACCCAACATCAATAAGGTGCGCTCTGATGTGCAAGCCGTTCGTGCCATAACCGAACAACTGATAGCATCACAAGCCGCCAAAGTGGAAGACAAAATAGAAGATTTGGTGGAAAGAGAGCTCGCTGACATGGACAGAGCTATCGAGGAAGCTGCATCTCGCATTGCACACATCTTGGAAAAATCCAGGACCGGCAACTCTGGCATAAAGCTTGAAGTCAGCGAAAAGATTTTGGATACGTGCACAGCCTTGATGCAGGTAACGCTCGGTTTTCAACGCCGTTAAGGACGGGCTTAACAACCTAAACGTTAACTTATTTTTCTTTGCTCTTGTTCAAGTCCATAAAAGTGCTCGTGAAAAGGTCAAAAGAAATGCAAAAGGAGATTCTAGCCCATGGCAAGGTAAGCGGGAATTGGTCAGATCATTCGGTATCCATGCTTTCGCCCTTGGTACTTGATTAAAAAATCGTGTTTACAGGGATCAGCCTCTGTGAAAGAGTTTTACAAGCGAAACCATCAATGGACTGAAGGGTTAATTTCTGCTGCCAAGGCAGTTGGGATCGGAGCCCAATTCTTGGTGTAAGAATTTTTAAGAATGTTAATCATGTTGGTTATATTTTAAATTATTTCATGTGGTAAATAAAACGCAAATTGAAATAATTTCAGTGATGCAGCAGACAAGGTGGTCAGTGGCCAAAGCAAGTTTGAAACCCTGATGGCAGCCTCTCAAGAAATTGCAGCAAGCACGGCACAGTTGGTTGTTGCCTCAAAAGTCAAGGCGAGTCCCAACAGCGACAACTTGCGAGCATTATCATTGGCGTCCAATGACGTGCGAGGCTGCACGGGCACAGTGGTGGCGACAGTCAAAGATTGTGCGCAAATGATGGAAGACAGCGGTAAATTTGCAGATTTGATTTGTTTACGTAACGAACGAGGCGGAAATTGTAATCCATTGTGTGAATGTTACTTATAACTTCTTCATCCATTTTAGACGTGATGGATTTTAGCAACCTATCGTTGCATCAAGCCAAGCGGCTAGAAATGGAATCACACGTATGTTTTTTTTAAACAACTTTCACCGATGCTTTGTTGAGGCTGCATTCTAAGCCTTCATTTGTCACATTATAGGTTCGAGTGCTGGAGCTAGAGAACAACTTGGAGAAGGAACGAGTGAAATTTTCTGCATTGCGGAAAAAACACTACGCATTAGCCGGCCCAGGAGAAGGTTGGGAGGAAGGGGTAAGTCACCAAGTGCTCAATGTCATCCAGCTACTCCCAGAAAGTGAATATTTTCACAAAATTATAAGTGTTATAAAATATATGTAGCATCAGGTGATCATCTAGGCAAAATTGCCCTACTTTCAATTTAAAATATTATGGATTAAATTAAAGATTGATTGTAGTCAAACATTTTTTAAGTCCAGAAATTTAAAAAGACAAACCACAATAACCCAAATGATTCATACATAATTCCAGATAGATCTGGAGCTTAGTATTTAAGTATTTCTCAAAATAATGCAAAAATTGACAATGCTACTTGTATATAATAAATCAGTTATAAAATAAGCGCACCCCACATTTTCACCTTTATTGAAATACTTTTATTTAATTTCAGGATGGTGACACTGTGGCGAAATAAGTGCCAGTACCATCAAAATATGCCTTTTGGGCACTGCAGACATTCAGGAATTTTGATCCTTCATTACCTAAGGCTTGTACTGGTGACATTACAACCACTGCAATTTTTTTAGAAATGGCACAGCTTCTTCGTATTTCGGCAGACAGATACAAGTTGCAGTTGTGCACTTTCGAAACTTTACATTTCTAAAATTTGAGAGTGGATAAGTACCAGTTTGAACTTGCCCATTTATTTCTTAACACCAAACTACTCGTCGAAAAACGAATATTGTCTATTTTCTCGTTATTTCCAGATTGAATTTAACAGGGTTTAAATCTAATTATAACCAGAAAAGCACTTCAGAATGTGGACTGGAAATTATTTTCACTTGTTATCCGCCACAGCAAAGCTTTATTCTATAGTCGAAAGTGACTTTGCCCGATTTCTAATATCGTCTTCATTGTGTTTTGTCGTCATCATCATTTCTATGTTACTCTCAAAGAATATTTTCTCATGTAGATTATATATCGCTAACGAGCAATTTAAATTTTAAAATACTTGCTTACCCTTTCGTTTCTTTTTTATGATTAGTTGGATGAGCTGTCACCACAGAAACATCGGTTGTTTCATGACAATTCTAGACTAATTTTATGCATTTACTGCTGCAGGAGAGATCAATTATGGTGTGACCAGATCTTCGAATATTCAATTATATTATTTATTAAATTCACTGTTACATTTCATTTTACTAGCTACTGTATGTCCTTGCTCAGCAGTAATAAAAAGTGGAAGATTACTAACATGAGATGTTGTTTGGTTATTTTCATTCTTGAAAATCTCAACTAAAGAGTATTTTTTAACGATTTGGCACGTTGAACTTTGCCCTTCCGGGTCAAACTCTGCCCACCGCTGGAGAAATAATGCGATTTTGAATTGTTTTAGCTAGTTGGGCAAAGGTGATCTTTTGGTCGTTGTGGAATGTCTATCAAGGTGGGGCAATTTGTCCTTGTTTTTGTCAAGTTAATAAAATATAGCAAAACGTGCGCAGGTAAAGCTGCGTGTCCACTTGGGAGCTGAGATGGAAATTATAATCTATTGCAGGGCTAAATTCTACTGCGAGTGTCAATTGGAACGTAGCCACTTGGGAAAGGCTACTTTCGCTCTCAGCTCGCAAGTGGACACGCAAGCTTTAGTGAGAGGAATCAGTAGATACTGGGTAGAAATAAAGCGGTACTTCGGAAATTAGTAGAAAAATATATCTTCCGTCAAATCGGTAGCAACATCTCACTCAAGCTTATTAAACTAATACACATGTACTTAATTAGAAAAATAGAATACATTTTTAGAATATACATGTATTTTGTATCACATTCTAATTAATGCACGGATCTTAGCTAATCAATTCCCAAAACTATTCATTTTTATGTCGATTTTTGATTAATTGGAATAATATCACGAACTTAATAATCATTATTTACATGCAAGTACTTGTAAGCATCATCCCATCTTGTAAACCAGATATTTAGTAACGAAAATGAGTTATCGGCTAGCTAAAAAAGGTGTCATAATAATATACAGGGTCATCTATAACGGACGCCCTGGAAAAAACGATTTCACATTGGAAAAACAACCCCCTCCCCCAAAAATCATCAACTCGAAAAAGCAAAAATAACTTACATAATCTTCTCGAAACATTCAATTAAATAATTGAAAATCGCGAAGTACACACACGGGTATCCAAATAGTGAAGTACTTTGTCCATTTGAAACGAAAAATCGCGAAGCACACACAATGTTCATTGGCAATCTGAATCTTAACTGTCTAGCTGTTGAAAACTCGCAAGCAACTAATTCGTCCAATCGAAAGCATATTTCATCAAGCAATTTAGCTCACATAATTAGTCATGTGACCAATGTCATTTCATCTGACCAATTGAATCACCCGTTTAGCTTCGGAAGACCTCTTAATTAACATAAATTTCTCAGTGTCAAAGTGGAACTTATGCAAACATGAAGAACTGGCGCCAAAATGAAAATTAAGTTTATCTTTTCCATTTTAATGACGTTTCTCCGTTTTTTTAAAATGGTACTAAGCATTTAAGCTATCAGAACAATAACGGGGGAAAATTCAACCTCCCACGGTGACTTCGTCACACGTATCAACCTACTTCCCATGAGATACATGTAACTATAAATACATTTTTTTCTTTTCAATTGTTATTAGCAATTTTATTTTTAATTATATTTTATATTTTATTACATATTTTGATATTTTAAAATTATTTTAAGCCCAAGATTTTGTAAAAAATAGGCATAAAAAATCTGTAGATCGGGGTACAGATCGGGAAGGGGGGGGGGAGTTAGTGTTTATAACACTTTTCGTTCTATAACGTCTTATTTGACAAGCTATGATCATAATAAATAATTATTTAAGCAATTTGTTCGAAATCGTGGTCATAACATAGGAGATACGAAATTACATTTCCCACAACTATTTACATGTATTTCAATCAATTTACAAATGATGATGAATGATCAATACAAAGATAGCGTACGAATCAATTAATTAATGCGAAAACAAATAGGCAAAAGATTTATTTTCAAATCAGTTTTCACTTTTCAGTCTTGAAGTTACATGTCCATGCAAGTACAAAAACGTTAAGACTAATTATTTTTTTCATAAATCAAACGAAGTGACCATCGGTTTCACATTTTGGTGAACACTATTTAGTCGTCATGAGAAGCAGAACTTGCCGTGCAAAGCACTGTTAACAAACGCAATATTTACCTCCATCAGAATGAACAGCGTTGTTCCGTTTTTTCTGGAACCAACATTTCCGGTGGTGCGGTTGCGAAAGGCGGTGCCGTTTGCCAGTATATGTAACCATTTCCTCCAAAGGGTACAGGGTATCATCAGCTAATCGTCGTTCCCTAAAAAAAGAACGGGGCGATATTTATTGACTAACCAGGGATTTTTAGCAACTGTAATATTACTGCATAATTATAATCCCTTAGTTGACCTGCACAGCTAAAAACATGACATTATTGTGATTGATGAGAAGGAGATGGAGGGGTGACTTACCAAACACTGGTCAAGAAATCTGTCAACTGTCTGTGACATCCAACTTAACTTACTTGCTCGTTCAATTTGCCTTTGCAATTCTTGGTAATCGGAATTCTGACATAACATCAACGATTACAATTAAGAATGTTTGTTAGCCAGCATAGTTTGCATACCCTATACCAATGTCTTTTATGGAATAAGACAATCAGTGTTGACATAACGAATGGGATATTTTTCAAGGATCTCACCGAAACAAACCTTGGCTGCGAAGTCAATTCAGTCCACTTTGCAAGCAGCATCTTCAACAGGAACACGCGATCGATATATTTCGATTCCTTAAAAACTGAAACCGTTAATAAGGGTAACAGCATTCTTCAAAGCTATCTGCGTCAAAGACTCACCTGTAGTGCAGTGAGTCGTATTTTCAAGGGTATTACAAATCCAAAGTACTCCAAGTATCGCGCTTCATTGATGATTGTCAACAGCTCTTGTGGGAAGTTGGATTTGTAAGATACCACTGGGTCTGTATGCAAGGAAAAAGCATCAATGTTATAAAAATGTTAATGTTTTATGTACAAATAAATTTTTTGCTTGTAAATATTCCGATTTATTCACACTTTTGACGTACTTTCCGAATCTTTCCGCAAATTTCTTGAGTCTGAAACTTGCTTCAAAAGGGGTCGCTGAAGCAGCTGCTTTATTCTGGATTGAGACTCTGATGTCCACGCTTGAACTTTGTTTTCCACAAAATCTTTAATGGTAGCAGTCAACTCTGCGAATTTCTCATCGATCTAATTGGATGGACAACATTGAAATTCCATTTAAAAAAATGTGAGCATTTATTCCAATTTTGCTCAACTTCATTTTTCTCACTTGATGTGTTGCAACAAGCGTTTCTTACCGTGCTCAGGAATGGAGCATTTTCTTCATCAAGTGTCATTGTATGAAAGGTGGTCACTGTAGGTTGGACATATTGCTGCAACCGCCTTGCCCAGAATAAGGTGGAAGCCAGTGGTGGGAGGTTTTTGATCACATGGGTCTCATTCGCCTGCAGTAAGAATTTCTCATGGATATCTTCGATCTGCAAGGAGAGAAAAAGGTATGCTAATAAAGCTTTAAATTCATAATAACACAAGCATCAAACTTTAAGAAGATTTCAAAAGCATTTGAGCAATACCAGCTGTATTTAAGCAATTACTCAAAATTTATGGAATTTCGTGAATGCATATGCTTTTGTTACATTTTCACTAAAAAAATAACTAATCTCACCTCTTGGATTAAGCTTTCAGCAACAATTTTGACCTTCGTACTCGCATGGCACTTAATTGCAGGCCGACAGGACTTTTTCTCCAGCGCCATCAGTAGTTGCAGTGCCGCCTGGGTGCTACGGAGATGCTCAAAGCCATCATCTAGCAGGCGAAGGTAGTCGGTATCCAGCATAGCCACTTCCCTCCTGAACTGTTCAATGGTGCACTTCCACGCCGCTCCATTTAGCAAATCCAAAGGATTGTACGAAAGCTTGGAGTTCAAAAAGAACATTTTTGCATGGACGATAGTATAGGCATTAACCAAGTCTCCAACATTATTTCACTCTTAATAACTAATTAAAGCATGGTCGATCACTGGTTGTTGTTAAGGATTGTTTCAGGTTTTGATAAATACCTAATGCTTCTTGAATCTCTCCAAAATGTTGCTTCTAGCATTAAAATATCTAAACTTTGTAACGGTTAACACCGATTTAACGAGTCACGAGACGGAAACAGTTAATCAGTAATTAATTTTAAAATAAGAGTTCCTTACAAAAATTATTCCTTGCAGGAAAACACAACGTTCACCACAATGATTGGGGTTACTCACATCAAAGATGCGCCGGGGCAGCTCTTCGATTTTGCAGCGCAGGAACTGCAGCTGCTCTGTTTCGCGAAATGCAGCTGACATTTCTGGGATATCCGTGTTTGCGAACTCTTCCAGTACCTAATTTTGGATTGAACATTGTCAGTTACAATAAAATATGGATTAATTGGCCAACTGCATTTTCGGACCATTTTGAACTACAGTTTTCTCCCAAAAAATTGGATTGATTATATTGCTGTTTATCCAACTGTGAAGACCAAGTTCTTCTGAAGGACAAGTTCTTGCTAGATGTGACTGAACATTCACAATCCAGATATTTAATGAACTACAAGCACCAGTCATTAAACTAGACATGACAGAAGGATGCGAATAAAAAACCTCTAACTCACACTGTAGACTTCAAGAATGTTACTACATAGGCCTGCCAAATAATCCGTCCTCTCAAACAGGCGCTTCCGGTCAAACTCCCAGGGCGCCACTTGACCAGTGGAGTCGCCAGACGCTCTCACTTCCAGGTATGACTTCTTCCAGTCTTCCAATAAGAGCTTGGCTTCCAACGTCTTGGCCTGGTTGGTGTATCTCGATGCTCTCTCCTTACTAAAATTATATTACAACATTTGATATAGAAAGCCTCGAGCAGTCCTACTGCTGATGCAAGGAGCCACGGGTGATGAGCTTACCAAAGCAATTGGGCAACGTCCACTTTTCCGGTGACTCTCTCGGCCAACTGGTTGGCGATTCGATTCATCAGGGGTGCCATTCTCTCAGTAGTGCTGTAGTGCTTGGACACGCTCCACACTATGCGAAGAGTGGACACAATGCGGTTTACCGCATGCCGAATGGTGACGAGTGACTGATCACTTTCACAAACCTGATATAGGAATATGTTATCTTCTTTGAAGATTTCTTAAAATTCAAACAATTTTGAATTTTAAGAAATCTTCAAAGAATTTTGAATTTTAAGAATTTTTCCAATTCTAAATCTCAATCAATTTTTTGAGAATTTTCTGAAATTCATAAGTGCAATTTTAT
Source organism: Rossiulus vilnensis (assembly GCA_034700785.1). Classification (NCBI taxonomy): domain Eukaryota; kingdom Metazoa; phylum Arthropoda; class Diplopoda; order Julida; family Julidae; genus Rossiulus; species Rossiulus vilnensis. The sequence goes on along the minus strand of JAQIXS010000211.1, from coordinate 29,508 downwards.
GAAGACTGTCAGAAGCATTTGTCTGGCTTCGAGAGTTCACAGAACCATCAAATCGAAAAATTCTTCATATTTTGAAATGTTGTGAGATATGAAACCATGGACTCGCCTGAAAACTTGGTCTCAACACGTTCATGTAACAGGTCACTTCTTGAGTTTGCAAGTAAAATTGCTCCAATTCGTGATGGTGAAAACTAAAGTTGTCCAGGCCAGAGCTGCCGGCATTTTTCAGAGCCTGTAGAGCTAGCGTGACGTCAGAGTTCTGGAGTTCATCCACCATGTTGCCCAGGAGTTGGCGAGAATCGTTCCAAAATTCCACTTCTTCCATCGGCGTTTCACAACTGAGCAGCTTGAAATGAATGTTTATACCTTTCATACAACGCCATACTTTGAATATCATATCTGGTATAGAAAATGCATCTTGCAGAGTATATTATTTTATCCTAGTTTTTTTATACTCTTGTTGTTTTTTAATTTTTTTTTAAATGTTCAATTTACTTTCGTTTGTAAAACTGCAAGAGTGTTTTCCAAAATCTTGGTCCAACCGAGGCAAATCTTCTCCACTTCCTCCAGGAAGTGCGGGTGGCCGCCATTATCGGCCTGAAATTCTTCCTGCAGAAACTCTAATGATAGAGATTGAAAAATATTGATTTTATCCCATTAGGTGTCATTGCAAGTGTGAATCGAATTGCTGATAATTCACCTTTTATCTCCTCTGGCATGCTGAAATGTACCTGAAACGGTTTTCGTTCCAATGTAGTTAAGTTGCCCAGGAACGTTTCCAAGTTCTGCACGCACTCTTGAATTGCTATGATGCGAGCGTGTGGCAAACATAGAACCTGGGCCATGGGAGTAAACAGCCATGAAACATTAGGAGGTTACTAAAACGTCCTCACTTTGAAAAGATATTTTTTACCTGCTGAACTTCGACCTCCTCAGCTTCTCTATAGTGAAGGTAGTCCGTTTGGAGCCTCGTTTTCATCAAAGGACAATAAAGCTGGAACGACCAGTAGATTCAACAAGCAACACCTTGTCTGAGCTATCCTTTGGAGGTGCATTTGAAAGTCCAACAGAATGCAAAAAATTAGCAAAATAGAATGATCCAAATGAGCGCCTACTTCTCTCATGACATGGATGAAGCTGCTGGCTTCCGGAGTAGCGGCAAAGTCTACTTGGAAGTGAGAAGGCATTTCCTTAAAGGCTGCTTCCAGGGATATTGGAACGGGGATTCGTCCGGTGGTTGTCCGGATGAAGTACAGCCGCTTGATTACTTGGTCGCCAGGCTCCGCGAAGGTCGTTTCCGCCACGTTCCGAAAGTTGTCCATGTGCAGAAAGGTGCGAAAGATTCTCTTCTTCATGGTGATCTTCTGGATCTCTTCGTCGATCGTGGATTGGGGGCTTTCCCTTTCTTCGTCGCCTGGAGGAGAGAAGCTCTGGCCAGCGTCGCTGCCGTCTCCTAGAAATCGAAGCGGATGCAGAACTCAAGATTCAACGTGAAGAACACAGGTTGAAAACTGACAAAAACAATTTAGAAGCCAGGTTTTTTTAACGTAGATTTGCATTTTTTATTTAAACGAAGCAACTATTTGCTTCAAATATCAGTATCTGGAATCGTACATAATATGCACACACACAAAAAACATGAAAAAGCCGTTTTCATTGTTTTTCATTTTGTTTGGAATTCGTTTAATTTTAACGTAAATTGAGAAAAAAAGTAATTTTGAATAAACTTGGCGATAAACATGAAACCTCATTTCAAAAAAGTAGCAAAGATAACTACAACAAACAAAAATGACTTGAAAATAAGTCCCATTTTGGATTTCCTGGTATAAATCATGCCACATAAACGAAAGTGGAGAATCTGATAACGACAAACTATAAATAACGTGACAGATGATAAGGATTCTGTCGGTTCATGGACAAGAATAAACATAAATTATCACAACACTTGTTTTTGTTTTTTTTCAAATGCCTTTGCAAATAGCTGCGTAAAATATTGTTACCTTTGTTCTGAGCGATTGGTGAGCCCCTGGCGGATAGTCCGGTAGGAGAAGAGTCTTTGGCAGCGTCGCCAGTGAGGTCAAGCGGCGCATCGGGATTCTCATCGTCGCTGTTCTCTGATGGAACCGCATCCGCAATGCAAGTACTTGCTGAAGAGGACAGATCATAATAACGACAATTTTTAATTTATACCTTTAGAACTTCTCCACTTGAATAATTAAACCATCAAAATCACCCTTTAAAATGATCAATTTGAGCATTTCCAGTTAACTAGTTCTTTATGAAATGACACATTCCAAAACTATGCCAGAATTGAGACGTGACTCCTTACATCTCAGCACTTCCTCCTCGATCTCCACTTCCTGCGTGGTGGTCCAGAAGGCGACGAACGGGTACCGGGGACAGAATTCCTCGGCGGGGTCGACCGGAAGTGACTTCTTCGACCCGATCTGCTCCAACACATCGCACAGGTACTGCAACTGTTTTTCGTACCGGCCTCCGTCCTCCTTCAGGAACATCTTCCACACGGTCGAGTCCTTGACGTTCAACGCCCTTTCCACCACAGTCTCCATCCACGACAGTCGAAAGTCGTTTTTCGACACCGCCACGGTCGAATGGCGTTGCATTATCGAAATTCGAAAGATAACTTAAATATTCATTCCTTGAACAAACACCGGTTAGCAGTGGAAGAAACCCGATGTGTTCAATGTTTGGGGGGTTGCCATGCCAACCATTACGTCATCGCCAACTGATCAGAGATTCGGAATTCAGTCAAGACTACATTTGATGACCAAACAGAATGGTATAACATTATCCGTTCTACTCCATTCCAATTATCGATAAACTGGATGATGTCATCTGGGACGGCAACCACCGCCATCTGCACTTGCCAAGTTGCAAAACACCTGAGTTGAAATTGTGAAATGTACTCGTTTTAATGACGCTGATATCACGTGCAATGGTCATAAAAGGGCGCCTGGCAACAATGTTCGGTTGTTGTTTTTGTAGACGTAACTTTTGTACATTTTTCGGATGCGACTTATATGCGAGCAAATACAGTATTTTTGTGATGTCAAAATACAGATGACCAAACAGAATGGATGACAAAACAAGATCCGTTCTTGTCTGTTTAAGCCCGACCCAAAAGGATGTCCACCATGCAAATATTTACCCTCAAATTTTTGCTTTAAATACTTAATATCGTCCTGCAGGTTTTCAACTTTTAAATATAGTTTTAAAGTGTCTCGTTCATTTATAATTTCAAAAAAATTAAATCGCGTTTCGGAACACGACCTCCAAAATCGGGGCTTCCCTGCATGGCAAACTTTCAATTGCGGGTTGCATAACGTGTTTTTTTTTCTAAAATTTTTTAACTTTCTTAAAAATAAAAAAGGAAAATTTTGAAACGATTAACCAAAGCTGAAACATTAGTGGACGGCCAATTCTACATTAAGGAAAATAAATTTAGGAATTGTAATTACTCCCACATTTTTTTTGATTCGAATACTTGTTATAATTGCTGAATTTATTTTTTCGCATGTAGAACTGGTTGTCCACTAGGTTATGCGTTATTTGTTATAATTTGGCAATGTCCCGTTTATTAATAAAAAAAGTGAAATAAACTTAAAAAACGTAATGCAACCTCATGAGCGGTTCCATAACAGTTACGTTTGCTACTTACGTTTCAATGATCACTTTTCGTGCCAACAATGCAATTCAGGTGCAATTACGAAACCTGTTTGTTTGGTTTACATTTTATATTTGTGTTGACGAATGTTTACGTCGTGCCATCCATTCAAATTACTGTCAACTCTTGAGTTGACGTCACCGCTCGTAGAAGTTCCACTGACGCTGACTAAGTCTCTTGTCAATTGGCAAAACACACGCAAGTGGAAGATGATCGATTGCCACACCAATCTGGTATTTGCAACGATTCAAGCCCGTTGATGAAAATCCGGTCATCGTGACGTCATGACCAACTCGTCTCATTCCTCAAGACGCATGAATGGACGTCGGTTGGCTGCGCAAATCCTCCGATGACAGCTGTCTGACGTTCAGCCAAAGAAATCCCAGCTTAATTAGATCCTTTAAAATCGCACCATGCCAATTGTTGATTTGCTGGCTGATATAAGGTCCACTGAGAGATGGCATAATGACCAAATGACGTCAACACTCCTAACGGACTGTATTGTAATGGACATAGCACGGAACCGGACTTCAAATAATGGCAAAGAAAAACTAAAATAACGACAGGATGGATAGAAAAAATTTGCAAGTAAAATTAATGATTCATAAAAATGATTCGATGAACCAATTTGTAAAATGATTCTAGAAATCAGAAATTACATTATAAAGAAGGAAAATACTCTGACAGGATTCAATTACTGACTGAAAGAATGAAACGCTGTGCAGAAAACGTACTGAAATTGAAAAATGAGACAAACATTACAAACAACAAAACAATGCTTCCAAGAAAATGTAAAATGGGCATTGGGATTGGACGGACTTTGACTGAAGCGATCGAAGGTGATAGATACCCCCAAAATATTGTGTCTTCTTCATTCAGTCAATATTTCATCGATACTGAAAAACTGTTCTTAAAACAACATTAAGTTTATTGCATCAAATACGTTAGGACCCATGAAAGAAGCGATGGATAGCCTAAACTGAAACAGGACTGAAACAGAATGAAAACCACTGATGCCCTGATCACAATAACCAGACGCCCACGTGAAGTATCACAGCTTACTTATAATAATGACATCATGATTGACCATTTTCACAACTCAAACTGCGTGTACTGACAATCTCTCCGCCACCCTGTGGTACCCTTCTTCCTGGTACTTAGCGAGGGTCACCCAGAACGATTCGCGATCTTTCTTCTGATTGGCCAACTTCGAAGCTCCCAGAAATGCCGAGTACCTCCTCAAAGGGTGGTCATCCTCGATGTTCAAAGTTAGCTCCTGCAGATGATAATGTTAATGGAAAAAATCCTTCTAATCACGCATGCAGAAAAAGCTTTCCAAAAGTTCTACAATTTCACTGCGGTTGAAATCCTTATTGATTCTGGCTCTCAAAGTCTTGCTCGTCACTGACAAATTAAACTGAGCATCGCACGCTTCAGCGCATATAAGCAAAATAACACAAGATCAGGGGTTGTCCAAATACCTCCAAACGTTGGGCTTTGCCCTTGTAGATCCTCTCGACGATCAGCTGCTTGAGTTCTCGCTCGATTCGACTTCCGATTCCGGGCAGCATGGACGTCCCTCCGCTCAACACGATGTGCTGCCTGAGGTCGCTGCGGATTGTGAGGTCGGCAGACTGGAGCACTTCGAAGATCAGCTCGGACAGACCGACACCGTCTTGATCGGCCAAGTGAGGCTGGAAAAGCGCCTCAGGAGCGGAGAAACGCTCCTCGCCAATTTTTACCTGGCGGCGATCGGGAAACTAAAATAGAACAAAATGGCATCAGGGTTCACATAACTGCACCTCTGACGTTTTCAATTTTACACAAAAATAATTTTATTTATAAAAAAACTCCTAAAACATATTTTTTCTTTAAATTAAATCTTATTTAAGCATCAGCGGTTGTATAACCCAAGTTTCTATAATGTTTATGAATAAACTGGACATTTTCAGATAATAAAAATATAACTCGACCCTAGCCGACAGCAAATTCTACACGGGAAAAAATACATTTACCAATTAAAATAAGTACTTTAAGCTCAAGTATAATTTGTTTGTACATGTACATATCTGGTGAGCTTCCGTTGGGGTCGGCTACACTGTACTACATGGATACTGAGTTCAATTGGATTTGGATTACACGTAGAATGCCAAAAATGCTCAAATGCGAATGACCTACAAGAAGCACAGTAAGCTCGGACGTGGCATTAATTAATTGACCGTTAAATCAAAGCGCTCAGAGCTCGTGACAGGAGCTTTTCTATGACGCAAGAAGATTTTGGAAACAAATAACAAAAATTATCCGTTACTAGTGATTACATATTGTACGAGGTTGGTGCGTCATAGCATGCGTTGATCAACGTCTACCATATCGGATTTTCTCCTCTCTTCTCCAGCCTCTCACCTCCCTGTGGGTCTCTGGCCCACTCCCCCATTTTGGCGCCTATGATTCTCGCCAGTTTCCAGAAATTTAAACGCCCGCTGCGCTCGACATTTAATTTAGGAATTTCGCGGTACCGGCACCACGTCTTCCACGGTTACCATGCACGCAAACCCATTTGATTACTCCTTCTCAGAAAACGATTTCGTCTGGAGAACGCCTTCTTTGAAGTTTACAAAACACGGGCGATCAAACACGGATTTTGATGAATTTCAAACCAGGTCCTTATTAATTGCTTTGAAATAAGATCTTTGCATGCAACGATAAACATACATTTCATCGAAATGGATCAGGAACTCTGTGCTAAATGACGTCAACAATGAATTCTTAAGAGGCTCCTTATGACATTCTTTGAAGAGAATTAAGTTCTTCTCCCTATCGTATTATATATAATGTACACTAAATGTTTAAATTCTCTTTAGCAACACAAAACCTCTAGGGTAACCACGTGTATCGTTAACTGGTAGTGTAGAGAAATCAATTTTTAAAACAGATCCGACGTAGCCATATACTGTAGCTATTTGTACAAGTATGTTGGTGCCTACTTTCTCTTCATCTTGTGGACGACCAATTCTACACTGAAGAAACTTAAGTTTATAGCAATTATAATAAGTAGTTGAAGTTAAAATGTATAAATTTGTCGCATGGTGGGCATATTTTTTGCTCAGCAGGAATGACGTCATTGTTACCGTAAATGTGCCCAATAGGGACACAGTATCCCGGGCTAGGGCTATTTCATCTTTGACGTCATAGGCCACGTAACAGAGCTTCTCTTTGATTAGCCGAACCCTCTCTCTATCAACGTTCTTGTTGAAGGCGTAGCCACGAATGGCCAACAGCTGAAAGATAATGGGACTAAAGAATAGCCTTTGAACTTTCGCAAATAAGGTTAGGGCAAGTGCGAACCTTAATTAACAGGTCGGTGATGTGGCGTCCTCCAACAGGTAATTTCTTGGCGAAGGGATTTAATGCAATATTTTCGTACACCGGGCAAACGAAAGTGCTCGATTCTCCGGCTTCTACCACCATTCCTGCCTTGAAGCCTAATTTTGGAACAGAGAGCTGATCATTACGTGATCAACGCTCATCGGGGCTAATTAGTATAGATGTCAACTCTGATACCCACCATGGGCGTGCATGGCTAGCACTGCTTGATTGGCAAACTGCAATGCGGCAAATTGATACTTTTCGAACAGTTCCTGTAGAGATGGACAATGGCAGAGAAACCTGTCAGAATCTCGAAAATACCTTCGAATATTGTGCACAAATTGGACAACATTGCTCAAGAAGAAGGAGCCCTCGTTTATGACATTTGAACAGAATTTGCTAGAGATGTCCACGAAAGATTGAGCTCAATTGATACAAAAGCGATCAATTATGAGATAGTTAAAGTTAATTAGGTCTCAATAATATACACAAAGTGCTCGAGATCTGTAGAAACTGGCATATACACATAACTAAACTGATCCCCAACAAATGCCTCCTGCAATACAAATCTTCAGTGTCTTCCGAATTTATTACTTTCACCACGAAGGCAGATTTCTCGAGATCGAACTCGAATGGTCTCACGAATTTGAAGTTGAGGCCTCATCGAATGGCTGAGAAACTTACTTGGACCATCTCCTCCTTATTTGGAAGCCCAAAAGGTGGCTCTGTGGACAGCACTTTGCACTCCTGAAACTCATCGCCTCCCAGCAACGTTTCAAAAACGTGCCTCCAAACCATGTGCATGTAATTCCACTTGGTGATTGCGCTGCCCTCAAACGGATACTCAAGCTTCAGATCGGTCATCGCTTGCACTGCCTCCTCACCAATCTAAAGATGAAGCAGGTTGCATGGAGTCCATGCTGGAGACCGAGGTCGACCTCAAACACCCAGGGGTCTTTTTAGAACAGTACCATATATAAGCAATCGCTTGAGATTATGGTTATTTATGACTGACATTTATCTGATGAAAATCTCCATGATTTTGCATGAAAATTGGAAAATTCTCTGACTTTTCCAGGTCGCTCCTACTTCCCTGATTTTCCAGGTTTTGAAGGTCAGTGGAAACATTGATTTATATGGATGGGGGCTTATCCATCAGAATAAAATAGGGTGGGGGAATAAAAAAGGCATAAAACACGACAAAGACCCCCAACTACATTGACTACACTAGCTAAAATACAAATAATGACATGCACATATTCTAAAAAATTCATATCACTGTACTATTGAACCTACGTGCAGCTAAGCAGTAAAAATATTTATTACTAGCTAAAGATAATTTTAATAATTGATGCAAATTCCCTGATAAACGGATATGGAAAAACGTCGTTCCTTGGATCTGTCCACGACCCCATTACAAATTTGAAATTTGAAGTTATTTTTGGAGTGACCAAGTTTCCGATTTGCTGAGTAAATACTGGCGGCTATTTGAAATCGATCCCAAATTCGAGCACGTTACCAAAAGCTTTCTTAGTGCAGGGCCCTTGCTGGAGACCACGCACTTGCCCACAACATTTGGAACCGTCATCGGCGCCAGGGCGCCGGCCAAGCCGCACTTCACACTCTGGAACGGCAAAATTCACATGAAACAAGCGCGATAATGATAAGAGCTGATACCGCGAACGGTACTCACGTTGGCGCCTGTATCTAGCACCAGTACTTGTTTACCACTCGAATCCATATTTTGGACGATTTTGATAAGGACAGGAAATAGGTGCGAAACCGAAACAATGAGCTCAAATGCTATCTCGAAACAGCATTTCGAAGAATAATTCTACGTAGAAAAATATGAAAACAAAACGTGCGGCACGCCTCACGTGCAATTTGAAAAGAAATTAAAACTGTGCACAAGTGTAAAAAAGATAAATAAACGTTCAACGTTTGTTCCACGAGTGGCACTCCAAAGTTCAAATCTTCAGTAACTTCAGTTTCTTTAATTTGCAGAAAACATCTTCATTAATGTCAACTAGGCCTATAAAGAATTTTTTTGAAAACTATTTCTAAGTCTGTTTAAAAATTAACGAGCAAGCACTTTCCTTGTACGTTTATTTTTAATGATTGTCAACCTCTCAAAATAAATTGTTTTTCTCTTTCTTTCCCTCTAGTCTTTTCTTCAAAGAATAGCTCAGATGACGTCGGTTTTATTTGGCCAAAAAGACGTCATTATAAATCAATATAGCTGGCGAAAATGTTATTTTATTATTAACCATAATTTGTCTCTACAAAGTGTTCTGAAGAAAAGTAATTAATAGAACGCTGTAGCCTTCAGGTGAACACATTTGAAAACATCATAAATCGCAAATTTCTCCTTGTTCGTGTACACAATTTGCTTGGAAGTCGGAAACGCCTGAAACCCGGGTTTCACCAGGACATACAGTGCACGTGTATATTCGGCATCTCTTTAATTACACTCAGTCGTGCTTTGTACGGCGTTTCTGCATAGCGGCCTTTTTGTTTGTTTTTCACATAATTCATTTTACGGCCTGTAATTTTCGTCATACGGCCAGAAATAATGACATCTGATGCTTCTAACACTAATATGTACATGAAAGTGCAATGGTCTTTGAGGCGTATGGAAGCCTTTAGGTCACTAGAATCCCAGCTACACAGCATTTCCAGAACATGTTCCAGAACACGTATAGTACCTCTTTAATTATTTGGTAGCCTGTCCTTCAATATTCTCGCCCTCCCACCAGGCGCCGCCGCCGCTCCCCATTGAGCCACCGATCCGCAGCGTCCCCTGGTGGCGCTTCCTAGACCCGGTTGTCGGTTGCCATGGCAGGATCAATTGCGCTATCTTGGCTGGCAGGCAGCAGGGAGAGGAACGTCGAACGCCAGCAGTCCTCGTCGTCTCCTAGTTCAATAGAAGTAGTGGTTGAACCGAGAAGAGGTGTTCGTTCCACGCATCTGGCACTGGCAGTGATCGGAGTGTTCGCGAGCGCGTCTCCCCGCTCGCGCTTCGGGAAGATGCCGCAGGAATAAGTGCGTTTCGAGCGTGAAAATTCCCCGACAGGCGTCTCACCCCCGCGCCGCGAAGATTCGCCTGCTCGGCAAGCTCCGCGTCCTCCTGGGCGGCCGCTGCGGCATGGCGGCAGCGTCTCTGACCGGCGAGGGCGAAGGGGCCGAACCGGGGGACGTGTGCCAGAAGTACGCCCGCAAGGCAGCGCTGGACCTTCTGCGGGAGTTCCGGTGCCTGCTTCAGGAGGCCGCGGGCCTGGCGACGCCGGCCTCGCTGCCGGACCTGACCAGGCGCTTCGGCGAGTTCTCGCTGGAGTTCTTCGAGAGCGAGCTGCGCAAGGCCAACGCCAACGGAGTGACCAACGGTCAGGCGGGGGCCAGCAGCGGCGAGTCCAGCGACTACTCGGAGCCGGACGGAGAGTCGCCCAAGGCGCCCCACAAGCCCTTCTTCCGTCGCCTGTCGCTCAAGGGCCTGAAGAAGGGCAAGAGCCTGTTCCACAAGCAGCACTCGGACGAGGTGGAGCTGTCGCACTCGCACGACCGAAGGGGGGCGGCCAAGGTCCCCGCAGCAGTCGAGGCCAACGGCAAGGGGGGCGACAAGGTGAAGATCGCCAAGATCCTGGTGGAGTGTCGCAAGGAGGCCGTGGTCAACTGCCTGGCGGGCGAGGGCTTGGACGGAAAGCAGAAGTGGGAGAAGTGCAGGCTGGCGCTCATCAAGACGACCGGCGGCTACATGCTGGAGTTCTACGCGCCCCCCAAGGTAGGAAGCACCGTGTTTGGGGTCGAGGGTGTGTGGGGGATAGACCATCAGGGATACACGTACATGTATGCAGGGTACAGTGCCCCTATTCCAATTAGAATGATTAGATAAATGGTATATGACATGACCACGTGCATCTGCAACAGGTAGTATAGAGATGTTAACCATGTTTTCATCAAATATACACGTGTGTATATATATTTGTGTAATGGTGTCCCCCTTCTCTTAAGGCCGAACCAAAACAATGCTCACCAAGCAAAACTGCGGAGGTTTTCAAAAGTTATTGAATTTTTTATGAATAAACTGGGTATTTTCAAATTATAAAAATAACGCCGACCCTTTAATGGACAACCTACACGGGACACAATGAAGATAAAAATTATAATAAGTATTTGAAGTAATGTTTTTTTGCATGGTATGGGCATCATTTCGATTCAGCCTGAAGTGATTTGACTACATGCAAAAGAAGTTGGCGTTGGCCACATGGAGACTGTTAAACCGAACTATTACTACAGTGATACAAATCTAGATATCTACCAATGATATACATGTACATTGTAACACGCACCATGCTACAATGCCTATTTAATTTGTATTCTATCGCATTGCATTGATTCGTATTGTGTTCAGCACCGAGACTGTACAAAACAGGATGCAATTATGCGTCCTGGTTTTTTTAAGACTCCTGGTTAGCTAAATGAATGGCAATTGCCTCGGATAAATTTTCAAATTTGGATAGGCGTTCTTTTCTCATTGTTACCATATTACTTATGGATATCATCGATTCCATGTCAGTATTTGTGTACATGTCTTACAGGGCCCTTTGCCACCTCATCTGGATGGCCACCTAGATTATTTTTAAAACATTTTCTCGCTCATTTTGTAAGTGTATTTGTAAATAGTTCAATTTTAAACGTAAAAAGAAGAGCACTTCTTTGATCTTTAATCATTTCTTTGAATGAAAAGTTTATTTTTCATTCATATAAGGGTGATGGAAGTCCGATAAAGCCTATAAAGGGTATAAAACGTGTTTTGAAAAGCGAAAACAAATCGCAATAACTACGCCTATATCCAAACAAGCCGACAGCAGCGCCACACGGCATCAGTTTGCGTTACTAACAGCCCCAATTGTTTGTAGCAGGTTGATGCAATAACGCTTATCCAAAAGCAAACATGTTGTTTGTGGTCATGCAGCGTGTTGGCATTTGCTCCAAAAGGATGGATGATTTCGGTTTATCTAGGACGACATTACGTCAGCCATGTTGACGCGCGTGGGCACAATTTGTGCAATCCAAGATGGCGGCCAAAACAAACAGACAAGCGTTGTTTTGGCTCGAAATGTAGGCCACAGTTTTGAGAATTTTGGAGGGTCAATTGCCGTGGTCGATTCATCGTTTTTCCCATCCCGATGCTCAGCAAAAGAGTCCGGCAGTCGACATTGCATGGACTGCGCCTCGATGAAACGTAATCCTAACCACTTAGAAAGCGAATCTGTCTGCGCCTAATTAGCACTTACGTGTTTACAAACAATTCACAGGGGGGAAATCGTAATCCGATCAAGCTCTGCTCGGGCGTATCAAGTTCGAACTCAAGGTTTCTCTCGAGCAGATATGGCCATGTCAAAATACGTGCTGAACGACAGCCTGAAATTTATCTTGGAGAAGTTCTTGTAAAAAGAACGTTATAAGAATGCACGTACTTTACAGCTGTTGAACTAAAATTTTGGCCCCAGGGATGTCAAACATTTTTGTATTCGAGAATATTTGAATTTTGAATTTCGGGACAGAAAATACTTATTTTTGTTAGCATTATACTTAAATTATATTTGCTTGCAATTTCCAAATAATATTTCTCAAATAACACTATAAAATTTGGCCTATTAATAACACAAAAATACTTTTTATTATTGTTATGTGTAGTAGTATTTTGATACCTGATAGACTATTACCCTCTAGCATTCCAAATTCCCGCTACATGTACTTCAGCGAGAAACTTCTATTTTACCTACTATAATTCACTGTATTCCTCACTTATTATACTCTGCAACTGTATTAAAAATAGTGATTAACAGCACTGCATAGCGCACTTAATGTTCATAAGCAGTTTTGCAATATCCATTGCTTTGAATGTATAATGCAGAGGTTACTTATTACTGTATGTTTCGAACTTTAGACATACGTGTTTATGTTATTAAGTTATACATTAAGTAAATGTATGAAATTATGAACAGCAATTCAGATCGTGTACGTTCAAACGACGCACATGCTGTATTTTACCGTTCATAATTAATCAACTACGTATGCAGTGTATGTCGAGTTTCACCTATCAGACCCCCTATAAACGGTGAGAGGCGGCCAATCACAAGGCCCCCAAAGCCGAAGCACGTGCCAAAGCTTGAGGGGCTCTACCTATATACGTACTTCTGATATCTTTCCATTCTTATCGCCACATCGTATAAAGTTATTAAGGCAAACCCTGTTTAGTGACGTCATTGCGATATAATCAGCGCTTGGCAATTTCTGGACAGTCTTCCGAAGACTAAACACCTCCATCCGGAACTGGTTCTGCGCAATGGTATTATTGACGCGAGAAATTCTCCATTGAGGCAAGATAATAAGTCTGGCCACCCCAGTTGACCCTGGTCATTGCGACCATAAAATGGCTCATTAAAATCCCATTGAAGATCGCCTTGTGTTCGAAGGCGAGACTAACAAGGGCGTTCGAAAGCGTCACGGGTGAAGGACCAACCAGAATTCTTCCAGAATTCCATTATAACATCCAAACACGAGCAACGATTTCCAAAATTACAAAAAAAATATTCCAGAATGCCTTACAAAATCTCCAAAATTAACCAACGATTTTCAAAATATTCCCCGATATCAGGCCTGCATAATAATCTACAAAATCCCATTACCTTCAGAGATATAAAAAACAAGCATTACCTGTATCTGTATAAGGAAGCTCGTTAAAACTTTCTAACCAGGCATTTAGGTATTTTTAAAACTCCAGAAAGTTCGAAAAAGCACCAGAAACAGAAGTCCCCGCATTTTACAGATTTCTAAAAGGCTCCTAATGTACTCTTTAGAAGTTCCACACAAGAAGAACGTATTCATCTCCAGGAATGCAGGGCACGACAATCGCCAGAAATTCGTAATCATCTTCACGACTCGATTCCTCCAAATCGAGCTAAGCAATTTCGCAGAATCTGGAAACATCCATCGCCCCATTCCCATCTTGCGCAGCGCAGCCTCACTGCGGATCCCACGCATCCGGTTCATTCCAAACAAAGTCTCCAGATTAGGCGAGTTGCTTTTTATTTTCGACTTGATTAAAATCCCGGCCAAAATAGAAAAAGAAAAAAAAAAAAAGGCAAGAAAAGCTGGCAAATTTATGTTTTTCCATGCGGAGACAGTTGGGCGCCGTCTGGTTTATCGGATCAAGGAAGAGCCTCTTCAGAGTCGTAGGGTTTTTTGCCACTCCTGGGTTCGCATCTGCATACGAGGTTGAAACCCGCCTCCGAGCGCCACCCATGACTAATTAATTGGTAGCGGTGGGCAGCAGCAGCAAACAACAACAGCGAGACAAACAATGGAATTCGAAGAAATCCTTGAATTTCTGTTTTATATGCGGCGATGAACCTTGCCAAGGACTCCTCGGAGAAAACCGAAGGAGAAAAAGGTTTATAAATAGATCACGATTTCACCTGAAAATGGCAGCGCCTTTATTAGGGTTGGCAGATTGGCTTTTTAGGGGCCCTGGGAGAACGGATTTCCGCACGACAACCCCTTCGCACTGGCCCTAGGGGGCAGTTTTGAGTAGCAAGGTCCGTTCGTTGAAAAAACAACCTTCCCCCAAAAAAACATTTCCCTCCTATAGATACATGTATGTGATAAACGGCATTTTGGAAGATTTGTCAATCATTCTTCTGACTATTAATACTGATAAGGTTGAACTTTCGCCTTGATTTTCATTCTGCATGAAGGTGGCGCTGTATGCATGCTGTGTTGCCAAATTTGGTAGTGTAAATAAACTATTCATCAATGTTGTTTTAATGTTTTAGCATATGGTACTTTACACAGATTAAACAGTTTACATCTTACTTTCATCCTCCAGTTTAGCATCACTAGAAAAACATTTTTACTTTCGAGAGGATAAATACTTTCGGTTTTAAATATGATTAAGCATACAGTCAAGAAATACCCTAATGTTAACTTAAAACGCTTACAGCGTAATTGATTCATAATGGATCTAAACTCATAATTCTACCAGGACTAAATGAAACCACCTTTCAAATTATTTAAGTGAATTGTTATCCTCTTGAATATAATACATTTTATAGTTAATAGCATTCAAAAATCTAAATGGTGCTAAATTAGTACCAAATGACCATTGCGAGTCAGAAAATCAGCCAGTGTCCATGTGCTCGACCATGTGAAATACACCAAGTAGAAAGTGAATTTTGCGAATGAGCTTCTTTACTTCTATTTTTTTTTTTTCATTTGGGAACGTTGTTTGCATGGAGATATCTACCTCATGAAACGAAATGTATTAATCA
This sequence comes from Rossiulus vilnensis, assembly GCA_034700785.1. Classification (NCBI taxonomy): domain Eukaryota; kingdom Metazoa; phylum Arthropoda; class Diplopoda; order Julida; family Julidae; genus Rossiulus; species Rossiulus vilnensis. The sequence goes on along the minus strand of JAQIXS010000211.1, from coordinate 14,124 downwards.
TAATTAAAGAAAAACATTTTTTGTAGTTCTTCGACCTCAAGCTCGTTTTGACCTACTTGTCTCGCTAAATTATTTAGTATGCAACTTTAACAGTGCATTTGTTTCACTCTGCCAAGGTAAGCATGTTCTAACGAACGTTGTTTACTAACGTTATCGATAAAATCAAAGGTAAAACACCATAACTGGGAAAATGTGATAGTGAGTTACTCAGGCCTTTTTCGGATTGGGATAAAGTTTGCTGAATAAATTAATATTCTTTAATGTATGTTTCATTTGTTATTTTTCCATCAGTTTTTTTCTTCTGAATTTCTTAACAATTCTGCTCATGTTTTCATAAGCGAATATAACAGTTGTACATATATTTTCATATTTTTCCCAAAAAATCAAACATTTCGGAAATAATTCAGACTCGAATGTTTGTTTAACCTAAAACAAATATTTAAACAAAACCAGAATTGAGCATTTTCAAGAACATGTTAATCGATTGAATAGCGGAATTATTTAATTAGACTAGGGCTGTCTTCGAATATTTTAGCATTGAAGGTACATTTATATATAGGTCCAAAATTTTGCAAGTATTCCGTACCACTTTTTCTTGTAATTAACGAACGCAGATTTGTTTAAAATAAACGGATCATGTGACTCGACGCATCATTTCACATTTGCTAAAAATGGTTTCAGCCCAGTGCTGACGTCACTCGAATGGCCGCTCGAAAGGCAGCTGCTTTTCACGGTTTTTGTCCAAATTTAGGTTGCCAGAAACTGGAGTGGCATAAATAACCAAAACGGCAAGTGTTTCAGAGCTGATAGCGTGATGACAACAAAGATGTCGTCACACCAACAAATTAACCAATTAAGGCGCAGTTGCGTGCACCAAAACAAGCCATTAAAAATGGCGGTAAAAGTAGGCCAACCTTGGCGTACCAGACCAGAGCAATGCTCGAAATATTGCGACGTTAATCCTTGTCTATTCCATTCTACAATAATATTTTATGTATCTGTCAAGGATAAGGAGAAAGCATTATTTGTCGTAGGGGTGAATCCATTTAAATTTCATGTACGATGATATATTCGTGTGGCAAGTAACAGTTTTGAATCAAAACATCTCAGACCAATTGTGGAAGCATAAGCGCAATAACACGCATTTCCACGCTTGGCTGAACATCTCCAGGAAAAGGGAGTCCAGACATCGATGACGTCATGAATGTGGTCTGTCAAGAGACAAATAAGCGTCACGACAACGTGATCGAATGGAAATTCTCCGCTGATGACGAATGTTGTTGACAAGCGTTATTTTAATTCGCCCCCAAAACTTTGTGCCAGTGACGTCATCGGAATCTGGCAGCCATTAAATGATTAGACTGTCTGGCGAAAACCAAATCAGTTCCTCTTTCAAGTTGGAAGAAGCTCAATTTAGGAACAGACCACATGGAGGGCGTCCAATTGGGAGCAACCACACAAAGCACTTGGGCAATGCGGGCCTGCCAGCCTGTTATCTGAAGAACTTCAGATGATTTCCTCAAATATGCTTGCCACTGACCTTAAAACCCTGTAATTATCAGGGAAATGTCAATTTTTCATGCAAAAGTTGAAGAAATTCTCGTCAGAAAAAATGCCAGCCTTAAATCGCATAATCTCAATTGATTAATAGCTTATGATACTGTTCAAAAGAGGGTGCATCTACTCATACTTATGTAAGGATAGGAAATTCTCGTATTTTCATAACACACCTTCAGCTTTTGAATTGATAAATACAAATGGCAGTAATTGGTAGGTTTTGTAAATTGTGTTTAACTCTTTTCCAAAAACCTGTAAAAGTCAGGGACGTTGAGCTTTCAATTTCGGTGGGAGCCCTAAGTAGTAACTATCATGATTGGACTTTATTTTCCATAATCCTCTTGAGATCCGAGTGAAAGCGATTTTATTGAATTCTTCGATAAATGTAGCGATGGTAATAATCGTTCCCCAAAGGGCCCAAAATGTGAAATTTGGGCAACCAGCAGTAGGTCGTTTGTTTTTTTGGCCTTCTGTGAGTCAGCGGCAGTAGGTTTCCAAATTGGGGTTTCTAAGAATATCTCTGGTTTTCGTCTGTGACAGGCTCTTTATGTATGCCAAGGTGCAATCCCGCCATGTTCTCCGAGATTTATAAGACATGTCTGACCCTAGAAATCAAACCGCCCCGGCCCTGACATTGAATGGCCATGGCTGAAGACCCGCGCCCAGACATAAATTGTGAGAAACTTAAGCCTAACTGCTACATGGAAGAGACAAACGCCAAAACCTAGACATCAACGATGGCGCGTGGCATCATGGGAAACTATCCACGGAGGCCAACGAAAATCGGGTTCGGTTAAAGTGTACCTTGCAAATCGAAACAGCTTTTATCGTACCGTACAACAATGCTCCATTTCCGGTATAACGCATTAATGACGAACTGTCTGGTAACAAAACAGATTATGCATTGAGAATACAAAGCTTGCCTGTAATGACATTGAGTTCTCCTGTATTTGAACCATGCGTTGAGGTTAATTTCTCCTCTTGGAAGTAAAATAGAATGGAAATACAATAGCAAAAATGTCAAAGTTTGACAAATTCAACAAAATTTGGAGCATTCAAGTGTTCACTGATCGTGTAAAGTTTAAATATCGCTTTGTGCAGCCAAAAAAGTGCATTCTTACCTACTTTGATGGTGTGTGAATTCATTTTTAATGCTCTATTATAATTATTTCTGTGTGCAAAATACATCAATTGACGTTTTTGTGACGCTCGACGTACATGTACTGCTCAATGTAAATTTTGGTCTTTTCTGGAAGCTCAGTTTGTTTCGCATAATTTTAACTTTACATTAAATGATCTTGTTAAACAGCTTGGCATAAACCGCTTTTACATCTTGGTTTTTAAGGTTTAATTAACCCGTTTACATAAACGGGCATTTGGAACATAAATTGACCTCGTTTTTGGCTCAATAACTGACCAAATCTGCATCGAATGATTTCGTTATATGGATCGACTGTTAACCTATAAATCCGTATTTACTTGAAAATAAGTCGCACCCCCTAGTTTTAAGGATCAAAGCTTGGATACAAATGATCTTATTTGCATGACTTCTGGCTAATTTATGAAGTAAAACCACACTTTAATGTATTAAAATGAGTTGTGCACTCCTGGTTTGGATTTATTTCTGAATAAGCAATATCTTAATACATGTAGTTTAAAATGGAATGTAGGCTTATTTTGTATTTTTTTTTAAATGGCTGTTACATGCTTTACGATTTCTACCCATAACAAGATTTCATTTTACTTTGGACCTAATTTTAAGATGCATACCTATTTTTATCGTAATATGTGCTTTTGAATAAAAAGAGCGTCTTATATTCAAGTAAATGCGGTACATTGAACAACCCGACCCGTTTAACAGAACGTTGCTCAACTACTATCTTGAAACTAGGCAGAAATGTCAGTAACTGAAAAAAGATAGCCGTACAAAAAAACGAGACTGCTCAACATTTTTCATATCTAGCCAAAATTCTGCTTCTGTGGAATGCAGTAAACAGATCCTCTTTTTACGAAACATGGTTCATCGTTTTTTATGCTTTGCATCAACGTTGATAAGTTGCATGGGCTGACGTTGGTGAATGTCAAGTTACCCGATTAACAATGGTTGACATACAGAACGCTTTTTCCACTTCATCCTCCAATCATCTCGTTGATCCAGTAGGAGATGCTCAAATTACCATCCAAAATGCCGCCATCTTTATTACGCGTTGCACGTTTTGTAACGAGATATTTAGCATCAATCAAAATTTTGGAAAAATAACAGCGATTGGCTGCGGTGGGAGCCTGTAGCGCTTCACCTTCTGACCCGATTCCCGCGACGGAAGTTGCGTCACTCCGAAAGTGCTGCACTGCGGCGGAGGAAGCAGCTGGGTTGCTCGCTCAATTCCATTCTGGATTTTTCTGGCCTCCCAGACGGCGGCGTTGGGATATTGATCGGTTTGGTGCGACTTCGCAAACCGATTAATAAATGAACACGAGGGTCGGGAGACGTATCGGGTCAAGCGGTGACATGCATGGTATTATGGTAACTTCAGAATTATAAACCATAGGCTAGTGCCAGCATCTTAATGGCGTACTTCCAAAAGCAAACACGCAGAAACAACTGGAAATACGTGATTCTTTAATATTAATGCCTGAAGGAAGGGCAGGATAATGACGTCCGAGACTAATTTCATCTTCAGAAAAGAGCTCGTGCAGATTTTGCTCATTATTCATATTCTCCCCCTCCACCCTCACCAATTGTTTTGTTTTTGGAACCTGTAGAGCCCTTTGGTCCATTATTGAGTTCAGTTCGACTGAGTACTCTATACTGGCAACAAGGATGTGCCATCTATCCTTTTCCATATTGGTCCATCATTATTTCTATTTTCATTTAAGCCAATGTTTCCTTTTATTCCATTATTCGTTATATTTCCCATTACTTCATCTGTCGTAATACTTTTGTCCATCCACTATCATTTCGATTTTTATTTAGACCACTTCCATTCCTATGTTTTTTTTGGTCCATTATCATTTATTTTCGTTTAGACCACAATCATTTTTACTTTCCTTCGGTCCACTATCATTTTTATTTCTTATTGGTTCATGATTTCTATTTTCATTTTGACCGCTATCATTTGTTTTCCTTTTCATCCATTATCCTTTATATTTCGCAATGTACCATTAATCTTTCCACACTCCCTTGGTCCAATATCATTTCTGTTTTCATTTAGACCACTTTCATTCCTCTTTAATTTTTGGTCATTTATTGTTTCTATTTTCAGTTCCACTGCCATTTCTTCCTTTCATTTCCTACTATCGTTTATACTTTACTTTTGTCCACTCATTTTCATTTATTATTGGTTCATCATTATTTCCATTTTCATTTGCTAGAATATTTTTATTTCCCTTTGGCCCACTAAACATTCCATTTACCAGTACTCCACTATTATTGCTATTTTTTCTTAGGGCCACTAGCTATTGGTCCCAAACTCAGCGGTTATTGGCGAATATACTGTTCACATACGTTTCGTGAATCAGGGCATGGGATCTTTTATCTGTCGTTTCACATCAGAAGAACATTCGAGTAAATGGTGCTGGAAAATGTACACAGCTCTTTTATTGTTGTTGACAACAATGTTTTCCTGTTTAGAGGAAATGAAACTGAATACGCCATTAAGTTGAATATTCTTGAGCCTGTGCGCCAAAAAGCCCGCTTTGTTGTGACTAAGGCCTCGGCGATGCCGAAGTGGCATCTGGTGGCGCTTTATTTAGACATTTTCCAAACTTATTTCAAGGATTTTAACCTTTCGGAGGCGCCCCATTAAAAAATTACCATGAAGTAGTTGATGGAAAGATGGGTGGCAGTCTGCCAATGGGGGAAAAGAACGGGGTTAAATTAGCGGGTGTATCCTTGGTTCTTCCGGTATGTGTAAAAACCGTAGTAGCTTTACCTTCCATCCCCCAAAATGGGTTCCGCACGCCGTGGATCTGGTTTCGAATAATGAAAGAATGGGAGTTATTGCTTCTCATTTTGTGCAGCTCTCTATTGTTTTTGTTTGTTTGTTTGTTTTTGTAATTTTTGCCACTGGATTTAAGGATTTTGTATTAACTTATTTACCAAAAATGACGTTACTTTGTGCCTAACGTGTGGTGTCATATTTCAAATTTTCATACTTAATGAAATCAAATTTCATCCACAAATAACGTAACATTTAAACATCACATCGACATTTTCAACTCCTTAAATATGCTTTTCTTTCATTCACTTTCGTCCTCGTTTTTACTTGTGTCGTTCAACTTGTTCACCTTCGATTATTCGTCTATTTTTCATTTACTTTCGTTTTTCCCTTTCCCCTATTCCGGATTTGGTTAAATTCCCTTCGCATTTCTTTTACTGGTGAATTCACCCAGCGTAACCACTTGGAATTTTGGCATTTCCGTAAGTGTTGCACCCCCCAACTGAAACCCGAAAAGGAGGGCGAACCCCCGCTATCTCGTCACGCTATTTGCCCCGTCCGAACCCGGATGTTTTCGTTTCTCTCACACAAAACAGACCGAAGGGTAATTGCATGCATAATTTGTTTGTTTGTGCCACTTTTTGTTATTTATTCCACGGAACCTGAACCACCAAAATATGCACAGTGGAGGAAAATTCATGCACAGACCAGTCTTGAGCAACAAAACAAAATCACACGCAGGATATGTGTATCAAAGTGACAATGTCGTTGCATTAAAACCAACTTTGATTGTTTGGGGGAAATTACCCTAATCCCCAACTTCCAACAATGGTGTTTTTGAGGTGGAAACGTGAATGTAGGCTACCGTTTCAATGTATATTTTGGAAAATGAGGACACGATGAGAGGCAGGGGGGATGATCAATGAAATGCACGTAATTTCATTGATAGCTTACCTGCACTCCTAAAAATATTCAGTTATCCGTACTATCCGATGAAAATACTTCTATAGTTGAGCGAAAGTATTTTTTTATGTTCAAGAGCACTTTACCAAAGCATGGCGAAGGTACCAATTGCATCACCAAAGCGCGGGCCCACGTGTTCACTATGAACTCATTCATGGACAATTCCATTGAAAAAGCACGATGCGTGGGATGAATGCATTGACCGAAGCTGAAGCCGCTTGGCGAAATTGCAATCCTGACGAAAGCGTTAATCGATAATCGATATAAGATATGACACGCAAATTGCAGAGAATCGATCGGTATTCTCTCGAGGACCTCCAAACGGTGTTAAAGATGATAAGCTGAGTAAAAATCAAAACATGTGTAGCTAAATATGGCCAGTATAAGTGGTAAGGATGTCCAAGATAACGCCTGCCTTGGCCGCAGACAAGTCATTAATGTCCTGGATGTCTTTTAAATTAGCGTTAAGATCATTTATTTTCATAACTCCAGGTTTAGTCTTTAAGAAATCGCCAAAAGTAGGTCTATTGTACGAGTGGTTCAACACTCAATCCACTTAAAAATAACATTGTTTTTGTTATGGTGTTTAAGGATGCCCATCATGCATGAAGCACATTTTTGCTTCAAATACTTATGATATTTGCCGAATTTACTCCCCCGTGTAGAAATGGATGTCCTCTGTAGGGTCCGAGTTATTTTTATAGTATGTAAATGTCCTGTTCATTTATAAAAGATTTTAAAAAAATTTGAAAAAAACCGTTATGCAGCCTCCGATGATCATCGAGGTTCTTTTTTTTAAAAGAAAACTCGTTTTTTGAGGTCACATAACGGGTTTTTTTCGAGTATGTTTTCTTTAAATAAATAAACAGGGCAATTTTAAATTAGAAAAAGAAATCGCTGACCCTAGTGGACAACAAGTTTACGCATAAAAAGACATTTAACGATTATAATAAGCATTTGAAGCAAAAATGTGTAATTTTTTTTTGCAGCCACAAAACATTTCTCAAAGTCCTTAGAAGGTCCCTGAAGGCACCCTGGACACTGCAGTAGTTGCATTTCGGGCAGTCCGAAAACCTTTATAAGAACTATAAAACCTTAGAAAATTGACTTTCCATCGCTGGAAATGGATAAGAAAAGTTTCAGATGTTTTCGCAAAGCGTTTTTCTCCATAATATAGCCTATATTGCAAACATTAAACTTTGGACGCTGGACGGACATGACCCAATGTGTGGGGTTGTGCTACCGTAAATCTTAAGTTTCGAAAATCATCCCAAACTTCGAACCATCGTCCCATGACACCAGAAGCCCATGGCCCGGCCTGGACCTCCCAAGATCAACTTTCCATCGCCGGGTTCAGTGAGCTGAACCATCGAAATGTGTGGAAACAGGGATAAAAGCCGATTTCGCGGACTTTTACCCTGGCGTTTAAATGCTCGTGGAAAATTACCGAACATTTAATTTCCCCCTGAGATGCTGAGGATCAGAAAACAGAGTCCCCCTCGCCATAAAGAGCCTTTATTGCGAATTCCTGCGCCGTGAGCTTGTCCATATTGCGCTGGACCACCCCGGGGGTAAACGCCAGTCCAAAAAAACAAAACAAAAACAACACTTGGCTTCACCCTCGAAACATGGCGGCGCTCCCTCCACGCCCTCGGTCCACCCCCGAATTTTACGAGAGGTCGCCAACCTCCTCGACTGTGGCTGGCACTCGAGATGTTATTGAACCAACTTCGGTCCCCCTTGTTTACGTTCAGGCTCAGTCTGTTAGATAATGCCCCGTGGCCACGCATTTTTCATTCATTCCCGCACGCTCCGCCATTTTCCACTCTCCCTGGCGCCCCCCAGCGGCCAGGAACTGCAGCACGTGCATGTTCATCAACAGCTCCAGACAAGTGTTCACCATCGAACATGTGCTGTGGCAGGTGGTAGTAAGAAGGAAGAAATGATTTTATCTGAAATTAATCGAGTGACACCGATGGAGGAAGCGCAGTTTCTTTACTTCCGTTAATGAAGGGGGGGGGATGTCCAATACCCTAGCATACATATGACTGCAATGTTAAATTTAGATACATGTATTTAAATGAGGGGGAAAATGCGCACTGAGAAAAATGACTATTGTCCATGTGTTTTTGGGACTTTTGGAAACTAATTGAGATCATTTCATCATAAGCTAGGTATTTTTCCATAATATCTTTGTGAGCTCTTATACATGTATTTATACTTGCGAGCAAAAAAGCTGGCCCACCTAAAGGTATTAAAAATGTATTTAATTATAATCAAGCAAGTACATATCGAATTTAAGATGGGATTAATCGTTTTTGGGGATATCTGCATGCCTTTAACAATATACAATTTCTGCAGGGAATACGATGCTCTGAGATAGCAAAGTTGCAATGATTATGTTTAAGTTCCGGCTAGTCTCCTACGACATCCAAGAGGAATTTGAGTCAATTTAAGTGTATTTATGCATGCAAGTGCTTTAAATTGCTCACAAAATGAGCTAATCAGATTTCAAATTGGATACATACTTGCTGAACAAAATGCATTTAACACAATGTAATTTTAAAATTGCATTGATTGAGCCACGGGGAATCGATAGTGTATATACACAAGCGTAGTTCTATGCATTTTAATAAGTACATTTAAGGTCTGCATATACATGTACATGTAAACCTTGTTTCGAAATGCATTTCCACTTGCATTAGAAATCGGTTTATTCCATCTTAGAGGTAAACATCTCCAAAACCGCACTTCTAAATGCACCCCGAAATGTAAACTATGCAGTTATATCGTAAATACATTTCTAAATGCACTTGCTCAAGCGAACCATTTTAACATGAATTTATCATCGTCCCAAGCTCGTTTTTAATCTCAAACAGTCCATGAAACCCAGATTTAATGCCTGGTCGTTGTCACATTTCGTGTCAAGATCAATGCTTGGATGTTTTTTTTAAACATCCACATTGTATGTTGTATTCGAATCCTGTCGGTGTCTTAAGTTTATATGCCTACAGTAAATAAATTGAATGCGGGCCAAAACAGAATTGCAACGACACTGTTACAAATTGCCAAAACAACAACAACAAAAACGAAATAAAAGTGCCTATTATGCCAGCGTGCCATTCAGGTGTTTCACATCTGGCTTTATGACTGGAATTCCTGGGATTTTTTTTACACATGGCCTGGCGAACAATCAACTTTTTTTTGGGGTGAAATCGTTCACGACCCGCCAGCCTGATCTTGGTTTCGGGGGCGCCTGAAGCGAATGGCGACCTCCCAAAATTTTAGGAATTTCACTTTTTTTGTATTTTTATAAAACCCATGCATGATCGCATCAAGTGTGAACACCAGTGAGTGGCAACCGTGAAGTTGTGGTTTCCACGCTGCCTTGCTTTTGGTTATTTCCCTATAATTTCGAAATACATGTAGGCCTACATGTATCTTAAAGACCCATTTTCTAATGGAATCTTACATCCAACAAAATCCATCATAAATTATATTGAAAATCGTCTTTTATTTATGATTAAATTTTCTTCTAACGCTTTCGACTTCGTATTTTTCTTAATTAGATACATGTAAATAAATATTATTACAAACATACTCGTACGTATTATTTTAAATTTATCAAAATCCATCTTCCATTATCGTCCAGAAAAAAAAATCCTTATCTCGTTTCCTTTTTTAAGTAATTTATTCATAAACACTAATTATTTATGATGAATTTTTTTGCGTTGAGTACGTACATGTAAGCACTGGCTAATCCGATGGTCTCCCATAATTGCTGTCAACCGTGGGCGATCTTAAACAGCGCCTGGCCGGTAAGACATTTTAATTGCTTTATTGTTCGCTCTTGATCCAAAGCGCGGAGGTACGAAAAACGTCGATAAACAGCTGGAAATTATTTCCGTTCGGAGTAGACACGTGCGGCTGAGCGTATTTTCTTTAGGCTGAGAACGTCCAGAAATAGCAAACGTGAGCGTGTTGAGGGGGAGGAGGAGGAGGAAATAGGAGCCCGGATGACATTCAGTCAACACGACGAGTCAACATTGCGCAAAACACGCGGTTTTACCTTGTAATAATAACGGGCGAAAGAAATCGATAGAATCCCACGTCGAGCAGCCGAAGCGTGGTTTTTGCGACATGGTAACGCTATATACCAATGCTGCCATTGGTGCATTCAAACGAAGCAGCGTAGAGATGCTGGATTTGCCATTGGAAAATACCAGCGAGATGATGGCGTTTCCCAAATGATCAATGATCTCCAGTGAGAGACTATCAATACATAGGACATTTTGAGAAATTTACTTTGCCTAGAAATACTAATTTGGTGGAGGGAATCTTTGAACGAAACCACCGAGGAGGTAGAACCTGGCATTCCAATCCACTTGTGGAACTTCGAACCCGTTCGGATTGTTAGAATGCAGTTTGACAGTGATGTTTTACTGATTACATTCTCCCCCCCCTATCACAGGAGGTTTACATTCCGTGCTGATAAAGATGTTGGGTAGGGCTACTTATTAAACTGAAGTTGAAGCCCTTATACCTCGTTCAGACCGAACTTTCGGAACGCGTTCCGCTACCGAAACGCGGTAGAATTTGGTGGTCTGAACTCACACAGGATAAATGGAACCTGTTTACAACATGGGTCTTTACAAACGAACGTGTGCGTGTTCGTTTGGGAAACGCGGTACGATGACGTCACGGCAGGGTTACCACCGGCATTTCCCACTCTATATCTGAAGCATGAAAGTCCCTATTCAGTGGTACTCTTTGTGGCGTGCAAATTTTAGCTCCGATTGTCTGTTTGACAGTCAGTAATATTAGGAATGTTAACTTACAGCTATTCACTTCACTTTCCGGATGAAATTAATATCAACGATTATCTTCAATTTAACGTTGCTAGTCTAGTTACACCCAGTAAAACAACGGCCTTCCCCATAATGCACTGCACATCTCATGAATGCTGTTTGAACACCCCTCATTTTTTTATTGCATTTCGTATTCCCGTTTGGCAACCATTCTAAGTTTCGGAACGCGTTTCAAATCCGGTCTGAACGAGGTATTACCTTCTTAATTCTATTCTCGATCTCCTACTTCCATTTCCCTCTTCTGAATATGGCCAACGGTCATATGGCTCATTTAATAACCTTGACCATATAGGCCTATATATTTCCTTGCTATAATTGCACTGGATATTGGTCCGCAAGAACCTGGCGTAAATTCCACACAATTCCAACAACCTCTTTTCGGCTTTCGGCAATTCCACGTTTCTCACGACAATTCCTTGTCAGAAACAGAGCTGTTGTAGGCAGCATTATCGTATTGTTGCGTCACAACCATTTGTCCTGAAGACCGCTTTCGCCGCCAGGGGCAGGTGCAGCCCTGCGTGAAAAACCTGGGCGGCCTGAACGTGGGGCAAATTGGAATGAATTCGGTGAATCGCCATTTCCGAATGTAACTCATTCCGAATGGTAAATCGTACGATGAGTGGTATTCTTCGGTATCGCGCTTCTTGAGATGACGCTTTTCGGACGGTGTTCCTAAAAGTTGGAATTTTTGAGGTCAGCAACATTGGCCTTTATTTCGGAAGGCAAAAATTGTGCGCGTCAGCATCTCCAATTGCCAAAAATCATGTAGAAAAGCTACCCTAATGTCCAACTTTTTGGAAAATTTTGTGTTGTCTAATATAATTATTTTGCCTTGTTGATTTAACATTTTAAAGGTATTACTCATCTAGTGACGTCAGACACACTGGTAATGCACCGAATAAAGATAAAGACAACCAGTATTACAATGTACATGTAATCAAATCCTAGATGTATAAGTTTAAGGCTCTTACAAACATGTTGATATTTACCCCAAGCTCAGCATTTGATTCGAAAATTTGGAAAAGCTGTGCAGGCAATTATCTATAGGCCTAGATATGCTGGAAATGCGAGAACATCCAATGGGTGTTTGAAAATATTATATTGTGAAATGAAAAAACTACCATTTCGCAACATAATTTTTTTATCAACTGCAATATCAATTTGCAGCTATAAAATATTTAGATTATGCGTTTGTGCAACGTCAATTTTCCTAGCAAGTAAACTTGAAATTTTTGAAGAGAAATGGTTCCAAGAACATAAAACATAAATACCTGGAACCGTGTTATCCAAAATGGCCCCTGTCAAGCCCCCAACGAGCATTCCGGTTGAAAGCAAGACGCTCAGGAACTGGTCTATAGTATCAGAACCTGAAAACCAAAACACATATATACATGTAAATCACTGAAAATTTGAAACTAAATATAACGTGTGATCACTTTGGAATGTATGCAAGGCTCCTAATCATCATCAGGCAGGCTCTTGTCGAACAACAACCTCCAAAATGGATGTTATGCCGTAAAAAGCCAAATTATGATTACTCAATTAAATTCAAATCGTAATCATTGAATCATTAATCATTACAATATGAGGTTTAGCTGAGCTTTTTTAAAATATCAGTTGAACATCATAATCCATCTTCACTTGATAGCAATTATGAGCCACTTACTTAAACGTGCAGTTAAGTTTACAATCAGGTTTTAGACATTTTTGCAAATCTTACATGTTCGAGCTGTGCCACCAGTGAAATGGAGGTGTGATATTATAAAATCGAATTTTGTTAATTTTGCACGATCACGATTCATATGATCTCCGCCTACACTGCCAAACAAAAAAGCAACAGAGATGCTGTCATTTGTAATAAAAATACAACAGAATTAACAGCTTGCTATTTTAAGTGCAGCTTATCATGTACTGGTATAATTGCATTATAATTGCATGACAGATGAACCTACACATGATTCCTAACCTCTCAAAAAAGAACATTTTTAAAAACACGGGAAGGCCTACAAAACGATTGCAGCTATGGCCACCTCAAGTAAGCATAAAGACTCACTGACACATTGGATCTTGCAGATCGAACAGGTAGGTGACATCACAGTTTTAACCTATAAAAGACTATAAACGAAAAAGAAAATGCTCCCTACCCGTCTTAATAGCGTCTGGTTTATGAATGACAGCTGATGGCAGCATGAGTCCTAAAAACAGCGACATTCCCATAATGAACAAGTTTCTGGAAGAGAAGAGGTTAACGTTGTGCACGTTGTTGATCCCAATGCCGATCACCATTCCGAACTCCACAGCATAAATGGCGCCCATGATTGGCGGCGGGACGATGGTGAAGAGGGCGCTGAATTTAGTGATGACTGACAAGACGATCATCAAGCCAGCTGCTGCCTGAATGACTCGCCGGCTAGCCACCTGAAGACGAAAAGAATATACATGTACATCTAACATGTATTAATAACATTGCCAAGTTCTTGCATGTGCAAGAACTCAAGCCCGTACCCAGACATTGAAAATGGAATCAAGAAAGCAGCTTGTATAGACAGTTTATATATTTTTTCAGGTGTCGGGGCTGTTCACCCCCAAAACTCCCCTTGCGCACAGTTCTGTTTGCTTTGGTAACATTTATTCTTGAAAATCTGAACCTTTTAGTGCTGAAATATTTTTTCTGCCCTTTCCATCCAATTAAGGAATAGTCAGGTATTGACTATTACAAACCAGGGCCGCCGAGAGGACTTCTGGGGCCCCGGGGATATACTTCTTGCGGGGGCCCCTGCCAAGAGCGTGAAAAAAAA
>JAQIXS010000210.1:0-57944 GCA_034700785.1 Rossiulus vilnensis | reverse complement strand
TTGCCTTGAATATTTGGGAAGTGTTTGTAGTATGTTCAATTTGTATCAGAAAATGATTTATTTTTAATAATATCAGAGAAGTTTAACATATTAATATTACAATTGCTTTCACTTGGCTGTCTACTGAAATAATAAGTCATTTTCAGAAGCATGTTAAGTACCAATTCCCTTTCCTATGATATATCTATATATATATATAAATACAAATACTGTGCCTTCTCAAGTCTATATTAGCCTTATCAAAGGATAACTAACGTTTTAAAATAATGTTGAAAATTCTTAATTTTAGTGACTTTGAAAATCCAGTACGAAATCCAGTAGCCACCATTGCTAGTTAGTTATTTGTTAACACCAAATTTAAGACATGGAATTCCTCTTTTTTAAATCAAATAACATTCCTCGTATTTGGTGAGAGAAATTTGTTCCGAAAAACAAGAACAAAAAACTGAAAAAGTCAGGGAGAAGTCCGGAAAGTTGAAAATTTTATTTATAGAGGAACCCCATATGATGTTGGGATATACCCATGGAACATGAAAAAATGGGCCTTGGATAAAAAGGAAATATCTAACTGGGGTGAATATCTGGGTCCAAACATTTTTCACCTCTTTAAAAGGAATAATTTTTCCCTTCTGCTTGTTTTCTTGGGAAGAATATGTTGGTTTACCTCAGTAAGTGGGGTTAAACTTTTTAAATAATGTCCACTGCATCACTAATTTTTTGTAACGTATTAATTTAAAGATAAAAGTAAAGTTAAACACTCAAGTCATTGATTTTGCTCATTAAAATGTTTTTATAATTAAAATAACAATAAATGTATGCTTTAACATATTAATAAGTCTATTTTTACAAATAGCGTGCATGTATTACGCTGTACAGTACATGGGTTTGAATTAATACCTCTATAATTGGGACTAAGTACCCTGTCATATATGTCAGAATATGTTTTAAAATAAATTGCATGCAAAATCAAAGTCCCAATTCATGATATTTCTGGTATATTAATGGGTATATTTTTAGAATATTTTGTCAAATATTATCTTACATATTTCGAAATTTATCCCAACATCATGTGGGACTCTTGTTTAGTTTAATTTTTCGCAAGGGGGCCAGGGCAGCCCAAATTTCCGTCCTGATTGAAATGGGAACTCGGGTAATTGTAAAACCTTTAAAAGTGGGAATTTTTAGACGGCTCCGTGAGATCCTGTTTATCCAGGTTCGACTGTATTTCAACATAGATAGGATATATGTACATGTACAGTGTAGTGTATATATATTGATAAAATATTTAGGATATACATTGTATGTGATAAGATATTCTAAAAATATATTGTTACCAAAAATATCATCAATTGGGACTTTTAGTATATATGTGACTTACGTAATATATCTGAAATTATATTGCAAATTCATTATATTTTAAAATATATTATGCCATATATTTTAAAACCATTAAATAGTTTTTATGAAATAACTTTATATATTGTTTTAACTATTACAGTGGATGGTCCGTTATCCGAGGTAGTCGGATAATCTCGGATATTCGAATTCCTCGAATAATCAAACGCATAGTTAAAAATAGGTGCCACTGTATTTTGCCCAGTAAAGTAATTTTACTTCGAAATATGTAAAAATAGAAAATTGCTTGTTATTAGCTCGCTTTTAAACAGTTTTAATCAGATTTTATGGTCTACAAGCAGTCCAATACACCTTAACAACATTCCCCGTCTTTTTCTGATGCTTTTTCAATATTTATCTGTTCGAGGCCTCGGTTAATCCGAATGCATATCCGAGATTGCGTTTCCTCGGTAAAGCCGAATATCGGATAACCAGTCTTCGGATAATCGAGCTTCCACTGTTTGTAGTTTTTATAGTAGTTAAACATATATGTCAGAATATGTTTTAAAATAAATTGCATGCAAAATCAAAGTCCCAATTCATGATATTTCTGGTATATTAATGGGTAATTTTTTAGAATATTTTGTCAAATAGTATCTTACATATTTCGAAATTTATCCCAACTTTATGTGGGACTCTTGTTTAGTTTAATTTTGCGCAAGGGGGCCAGGGCAGCCCAAATTTCCGTCCTGATTGAAATTGTGATTGAAGTTGTCTGCACACAGGTGATATGTGGCCGTCGAGGTTTGAATGTAATTTGCTGGAAATTAAGGAGTTTATGATGACTCGTCGTCGTCGAGTTCTGAAATGCGGCTCGAGGAGGGGGGCAAGTTTATTGCTCTTTGATGCACGAAATCATAAAACGGGCGTTTTGAAATACCATGGATATGAAATGCGACCGTCTGGTGTGCATGGGTTCGTGTCTAAGTTGCACTCGGCCTGGGTTTTGCTAGAGCAGCTTTTACGTTTCACTCACGATTCAGCCTTTTGTTTTTGCGCAAATGGAAAATTACTCCTGCAGCCGCTAATTAGTTAAATTGGGCTTAATTGAGTCGGCTGTCGGATCCCAAAAGTGCAATCGCCTGGATGATGTTGCCTCATAACCGAGCCCTGGCTTCAGCTAAGGGCTCGTAAAAGGATCGATACACCACATCCGGTCGATCCGAAACAGTTCACAAATTTCTGGGAAAATTATTCGTGAACTTTTTCGATCTATGGGTCTGCATGGCAGGAAAGGTAAGAGGAAATTTAGAAATTGGTTTATTGCTTCAAAGTTATGACAGTTTTTGCGCTTTTCGGACCTCGAAAAGGGATTTGGCAATGTGTGATTATTACAACTTTTTTTTTGACGTTTTAGGGTAGTATTCTTTAAAAATAAAAGTGCTTTCATGTAATGTATACGGATGAATTTGACATTGAGTTGGTATCCGAAAGAGATGTAGTATTGATTTATTTACGAAATTTAGTTGCATGTTACTGCTATGTAATTTAATTTTCCTATGATTAAAAGTATTTGTCTAATTTTACTGCTTGATATGGAAAAAAATGTAGTTTCATGTATTATAGCGGATTTTTGCATAGTTTGCTATATGGAAGAGATTTCGTATACAAGAAATGTTTAAAACATTGCATTGTAATAATACATTATTTATTAAATTTTCGTAAATTTTCCATCTAATTCTCATGTAAAATAACACAAAATACGTAAAAAATAGTGCTGGTGTTTATTACCTTTAAGCTACTATCCAAACTACTTAAAAATGTTTATTTTGTAGTTTAAATTCATAAACATGACAGTGTACAATTTTGATCAACATTTAATGTATTAAAAATCCAAAACCCCACTTTAAATTGTTATTAAAGTTAGGTTTACAGATTGTGCACCGTTATCCTTATTTTAAAAGCCTGTCTCATTCGGCGATTATAGTCGAATATTTTAAATTATTTTCATTCCTAAAACTATTAACCGATACCATTATTGTCCACACTGTGTGAATCATTTAAGAAAAATCCGATAAATACATAGTTTTTACGCTATTTTCATGCAAAGTTGGAACCCTTTACGTATTTATGGAAAAAAAGTTATATATTCTACATTTATTACTCCCTATATTTTGCCAATTTCATTTTAAACTAAACAAGTTTTACAATGTAATTGCTATACATTCTCTTGGCCATATTTCGGAAATTAATTTTGCGATTACCATATTAAAACCCGAATAAATAAAAGAGCGGTCACATTTAATTCAATGGCTAAGACTCGTTTTAATGTAATTTAAATAGTCCATATAGCTAAGATTTTTGCAAATGATAATTTAAAATTTCAAGATCGCAATATGAGGAAAAAGAAGATTGTCCTATAAGCTTATTTTTCAGATTTTCATTTGATTCATCGCGATTAGGGACCGTACCGATACTTTGCGGTTAATTTACAGGCGGATGATTATTTTTTCGTCAGTTTTATTAAAGCTGAATTACTGTCAAATAAATCAATTAAGTATAATATCGCCAACAAGAGCAATAATTTAACAGTTTAAAGATATTTAATTTTTGTGTGTGTTTGAATCATTTAAGAAATCGCATGATCATTAAATTCCTTGTTTGGCAACTTCATCAATCACAAGCTTAGATAAAGAAAACAATAAAATGATAGTCTAGAACTTATTAAATAATTTTAGCCTAATGATAGAAAGTTTAGCAAAAATGTCGACAAATAAAACAGATAGTAAAAGTCGAAAAAAGGTAATTAAAATTCAGTTTAAGCGAAAATCGATAGACAAACTTAGAAACCATGACAAACCAACTTGGAAACCAAAATTGTAGTAAAACCTCTGCAGACGGAATATACGTTAATGTATCTACATAACCGAAAAAATTGCCAAATTGTTTAGTTAATAAAAATAATTTGTGGGTCATTATTCTCCAATAAGAAGTAATAAAATAAGATTTTTGAGAAGACCGAAATTTTCTTTTTTTTTTCAGGGAAAACATCTATAATAAAAAACCGTTTACATAATATAAGCACCGATAAATATATCACAAACATTATGAATAACTAAGCTTAATCAGCGTATGCTTATTTCATAAATTGGTTTTTACAAACACCTTAAAATAAACATTCTTTAATAAAGTTCTGAAACATTTCCTAATGTGTACGTTTATTACATATGCCTTATAATTGGTGATTATTTATAGAATTTCCTTATCTTGAGAAGTATTTTTGGGTCAAGTTTAAATTTTTCATGCATTTTTCTAAATATAGTAATAACAATAATGGTTTTGAGAAGACTGCGAATTTTTTAGTATATGTCGGGGGAAAAGCTGTAATACAGAAAAATAATTTACAAAAATTGTAAGTACTGAGAAATATATTAGAAACGTTGGAAATAACTAATCTGCATATGATTCTCTTAAATTGGTTTTTACTAACCCTTTAAACAAATTAAATAAATTACAGAACTCATACTTATAATACAGAAACATTTTCTAGCAAAATTCTGAAACATGTATAGTGTATTCCTTAAATTTGACTTAGTTTGAAGATTTTATACTTTATGATTTAATATATGTCATAATTATAAATTATAGAATGCATGCTTCTAATACAGAAGTATTTTCTTGCAAAGGTTTGAAATTTTTCCTGTATGTGTACTTCTATTATATATACTATAGGTTAAATATAAATACTTATGTACTATCAATTTGTCAAAATGTTCCATTTCCAAAATATGTTCTGGTATTATGTTTTAATTCTGGTAATATTATACATATTGCACATATAATATATATGCATGATTTCTCTTATAAAAACTGCGCTCAAAACATGTTCTCGATTTTCAAATAGTTTACAAAGTCACACGTAGATTAATAACTAAATGAAATGATGGCATGTTAGGTTCTCTTCTTAGATATGCGAATTTAATAATAAAGTATGATGTTGATAAAATGTTGATAGTTATTATACATTATAAACACTTTAAATGTGTATGCATTTACATTATGCTCGTACGGCGAATAACGTTACATATATACAGTACGTCTTATTTACCTGTTCTTTACACATATCATAGTCATAGAGACGTTTTATAGCCTAAACATGTTTCATCTCATTCATGAATTAACTTCAGCGAATACTGGCTAGTGACCACTCAAGGGACAGAACAAAATATCGGTCACCTTAGTGTTTTTAAGGGACCCTACAAATTTGGTCAATGTAAGCAGATGATCAAAGTAACTGCATATATCTTTAATGTGATTGTCTGAATATCTATAATGTAAATAAAAATATTTTTAAATATTTACTATTAAATGTAATCGCTTCAATATGTAAACCAATCAAAATTAAATATGAAACTTTCACTAACCTAGATTTTTAAAACTTTTATAACTAAAATTCACAATAGAAAGCTTATGGCTCGAAGTGTTATTACTATAATCAAAATATGAAATAACTAAAACAAATTCAAAACATTAAGACGACTGGGTATAATTTCTTCTGGATATTTTTAAAAAAAATATTGTGCCTACATGATGTTGGGATATTTCAAAATATACCCGATAATACTGTATGCGACAAAATATTCTAATAATTTACCCATCAATACACCAGAAAAATTCCAGAAATATCATGAATTGGGACTTTTAGTATATTGTGTAATATATCTGAGATTTTATTGCACAATCGATTTTAAAATATATTCTGCCATATATTTTAAAACTATTATATACGTTTTAAAATATATTGTTTAATAGTTTTAAAATATATGGCAGAATATATTTTAAAATCTATTGTGCAATATAATCTCAGATATATTACATTATATACTAAAAGTCTCTATTCATGATATTTCTGGTGTATTCTCGTTATCTAATGGACATATTTTTAGAATATTTTTCACATACAGTATTATCGTGTATATCTTGAAATATATCCCAGCATCATGTGGGTGAAAAGTTTACAAATTTTTTGAAGCCTAAGCATTAAGTAGACCACATTATTCCACAGGCTTCTAAATCAATTTTAAAAGATATTTTTATATGCGTATAGTGTTGACAATCATGCTTGATTTTGTTAAAAATAATAAGTGTATTCGCCTAAATATTGCACTTGAAAAACATAGTAGATTCCCCATTTTTAAATCAACTATCTACTTTTTTATTTTATTTCATAATTCTTTTTTAAGTGTTGACAAACATGATTTTGCTAAAAGCAATGTTTGCATTCGCATAAATGTTGGGTTTAAAAAGAACGTAAAGTATTTTTTTCTATTTTGATCTCAGTTTTATGTACTTTTATTTTATTTTCTAAATTCTGACATTCCATCTCATTTACGTGCAATTCACGTTTATGTTGTTTAGACATAAAATTGGTTCATTTAACTTAAATTTCATCGCATGACTATTTAAGGCTATATCTTCCCCTCAAAAAAGTATTAGGCTACTTCTGAGTTTCTAATACCACAATCATCCACTAAGCCATCGGCATTCAGTAGCTGATGCACAAGTTTGGATTATTTTAGTATGAAACAAATTGAAAGTTGGCGCTTTTTTTCTTAGAAAAATCAAAGTTTTTGTATTACTGCAGCCTTGGCGTGCGAGGGTCACGTGTACCGGGCTCTTGTACAATCATGTCCAACCGTGCGTGATGGAGACTCAAGCGAAATTACCTATAAAGGGTTTCGCGCCCCCTGCAATAATAACTGTTTTTATCGCATCCTCATTTACTCAAGACCCTTACTGATACTGTTCCGGTAAGTGCTGCTTTTTAACCCTACAATTATTTTTTGGAGAAGCACCTGTTGAAAACTTCTGCTTTATTAGAAAGTACATCTTAATTAGTGGGAATTTCGGGGAATTTTTTGCACGATGCAGCTCTTATGAGTCTTAATTGTGTAGGTCCCTCGCTCGTTGAAATGCCCTTATATTAAAAGCTTGATGGCCGTTTTGATTTCCCGTTTCATCTGTTTTTTATACCTGTCCAAATAGACCGTAATATCGCAGGTGAAAGTAATCAAATATCCCATCTCGCGTGTTTTACGAGCAATAATTTCGGCCATTATCTGTCACTTTTAACTATTATGCCTCCTTCCATATATCCATACACCAGTCTGTATTATAAAATAATCCTTTTTAAGGCCGGTTTATGTGGTTTTTTTCGTTTAAGAAACGATGAAAGAAAGGTCCACAAGAGAGCAATCACGATTAATTAAAGAGAGGGCTTGGATTAGGCCATATAATATTTGTCCGATGATGTTTATGGGGCCTCCCTAAAATGATTGGCTTCGGTCTCTTGTCCTGAGTTTTAATGAAATTTCTATTGCTGTGCATATACAGTATGTAGCTTGAAAGAAAGTTTCTAGCACACCTGTTGATAGCAGCATCATCAGTCGTACTGAAAATTTATGAAATGTTCAAGGTGCTCTTGTATATTTCACTGGGCTCTATCAATTAACTGTGCAATTATTGTAAACATGTATGAGTAAATAGTTTAATATTTTACAAATCTGGAATGCTGGATTTATGTGTGTTAGAATACACGTTTTTGCATTAATTATCAGGCCCATATAGAGCAGTCATGTTTGTGTAAAGTACATGTTTGTAAAACACATATTTTTACATTATGAATTTATGTATTTAAGACAGGGATAACTTCTAACTGCATTGGTTAAGTGAGGAAAATAGTCCATATGATAAGTAACTATTCAATGTGAAATTTCCTAAAATGGTTTACATTTATCCGCTAATTTAAAAAAGACATAACCTAAATATGGAAATAATTCAAAAATATCTCAATTCATCTTATTCGCATGCAAGTGTCATTTATAACAAGGAGCTGTTTTCCCAATTTTTACCAAAACAGGTATGATCACCCCCTTTGCAATACTGCTAAGCAATTTGAGAATAGTTTTTGGCTATTTTTACTTGTGAGATGTTGATGTAATTATACGTGATATATTTAGTAAAAACATACGATTTTGAGAATTTGCTTGCTTAGATTTGCTTCAAATTGTGCACCTAAGCCACTGTGTGTCTCTAACCTATCGTTATACCTTCTTGTATAATTCAGAATGGTTCTTGAAACGTGCTACTTGACTACTTGTGTAATTTTACACGTATTGGTTAGGTTTATTTTATGTGCCATTAAAACCTTGACGATTGTAATTTCTCTAAATAGATTCCCGAAGATATCACTTTAAGAAAAGTAAAAGTGTTGATTAAGAGTTAGTTTATAGATAACATTGAGTTTTTTATGACATACGTTTAAGAAATTTGGGTTAAATTGTATATCGGTGGTTGGAAAATGTATTAGTATTAAACAAATCATAATTATCCTGACTAAATACTTATCGTTATCCTGAATATATCTTAAAAATATAAACATAAATTTATTTATTTAGTTTTTCATAAAGAAATTATTGATTTTATTTACCATAAACTTTGCAGACAGACATTTATAGATATTGTAATTGTTAATTTCAAGCTTCAAATTTTCAAACTATGATTTCTAAGCATCCTATAAATAGGCAAAACCCGATAGCTCATGGCTGTGCTAGAAAGCTCATCGATGGCGTTTATTTAGGGAAGTCATTGTTTTCAAACTTTACGGACATAATACTTGCTAAAAAGAAGTTTTAGTGGTGTAAACATACAGGTATATGACATATACTTAAGTGAAAATTTAAACCGTTTATAAAACGTGTCTTCAAACGATTTGCTTGTAAACAATGCTAATTTTTCGTGCTTTTTATTTCTGTAGGCAATTCAAAAATATGGGAAATAGGAAAATATGCAAAAATTATTTGAAAGATTTTTAGTTGATTGGATTCGAAATTTTTCTTAAAAGAGCTTTTAGAAAGATACTGAATTATCTGAAAGATATTTAGTTGGTTGGATCTAGAATGCGGCATCGGCGCTGGTCTTTTGTAGTAAACCACACTTATATTTTGTTCATTTATTATTTGACTTTTGATTTTTTCCCCTCCAGACGCCCTATTTTGCTTCATGTTTGGGTGCCTTATGGCGGTCTTTCACTGCAAAACGTATGCAGGCATATGGATATTTTTATTGCTCATATTTCCTGTTTATTCCGGTGTCATCCTATAAGGCACCTGGAAATGCATCTGTTGGCACCTAGGCCTCAATGCAGGTGTCTTTTCCCTAAAATATAATAAGGACCATCAGGATGCATTTCCCTGTTTAAGTCCTGACCCTCTCTTTTTCACTTTATTTCTTTATTTATTTTTTGACATCATTGAATTAGACAGGTGTTCACAAAATTGAAATGCCACATGGTCTGACAATTATATCGATAGTGAGAATTGCTCGCAACGTGCGATGCTGTTTGTTTTAAGTTTTTTTGAAACAACTTGTCCCATGACAGAAAAATATTTGGTCGATACATATATGTTCCTTTTTCTGGCCTGCTATCTGACTTTTGAAATTTTTAATGATGTTTACAATTTTATTTACCATGCAGAAACACTGACATTAATTACTGAAAAATATTTAATTAGATAATTTAGAATGAATGGCGATCATAATGTATATGCAAATCAAAGTGTAACTGATCCAAATTTACAAAAACAATTGTGTAGCTACAAGATGAATTTTAATTGCAAAAATTCTTTGCCATGTAAGTTTCATACTGTATTTTCAAATAAAATTTTAGTAAATTTAATATCATACCATACTACGTGTACATTAAGCTGGAGTTTTCTTTGCCTCAAGCTACAAGCTACAAGATCAACATTGATTGCAAAAAAAATAATGTTATGTAGGCCTTCCTGCAATTTCAGTATTGCATTAGTAACGTCAAATTTCACACTTCTATTGAAAGAACTTAATCTAAATCATAATCAAATCTTAAATAAAGTTCTTAATACATACATGTAATTTTTAAATGAAAGGTAATAATAATTAACTTTATTTTAGGTGTAAAAGTTTGGAAATGAAGACTTTTTGTATAAGTAAAAAATAAATTCAATACATTGACAACCTGACCACCCACCTGTCCCTTGAGTGGTCACTATAGCCAGATTTGACTGTATTACTATTAAATATTAAAATCGTTTTTTGTATGAAATAATACGAATTACTATTTTGGGATTACATTGCAATTTTTTCTACATTTTTGTGTGTAGAGATATATAACACAATTGATATTTATAAAATGAAACAATGGATTATATTTTGATTCATTAATAGGAATACGTCTAAATTAAAATAAGATTAAGTGCAAAATATACTGCGCTGTTATAAAAAGAACAACCCAAACTATTTATGTTATGAAATTAGGATATAACCCCAAAATGTAGATGCAGAAAATTAATTTATTGCAGATTTTCTGATTTATTAAAAATTGATAGTACACCTTAGAAGTTGTTTTAAATCAAGTTAAGTGAAAACACGTTTCTACTGCTTTGTAAAAGTAAATTCAGTGCAAGTTTAATACTTTCTCTTTAAGGCAGTTATGTTTTAACACTGGAATAAATGTGGTTTAGAAGTGTTAACTTATTTACAATTTCATATTGATGACGAATAGAAAGTGGCTCTTAGCTGGCCATTAGTGTTTGATAATGTTGTTTTATTGCCCCTTTCCATTTCGTTATTTCACTAACGTATTAAGTAATTCGACCCTCGGATGTATTACATCTATTTGAGCAAGCGCTTTGATTATATAAAAGCTGATTTTGTTTTCATTTGCATACATTTTTATGAACTTGTAAAAACCTATCGCAATGCATGCTCGAGGGGTTTTTATGGATAAGGGGTAAATGGTAAAGGGGTATCTCGTAATTCGAGGTGCACGTTTCGCACCTAATTGGTGCACCATCATGCACAAAACAACTACGTGGTAAAAGCATTTTCTGGAATGAAACAAATGGACCCCTTTCTATTTGTCCTAAAAACAACGTAGAAAAAGGTCATTGCTGGACTTTCAAGAAGCTGCTAAAATACATATGGTTTATACAATTGTAATTATATCATTTTACTGTGCGCAACATCCTTATACATTTTAAAAGAACCAATTTCCCCTTTTTAGAAAATTGCGTGAGAAATGTCTCATTATTACAAAAATTTGAAACATTGGATTAGCACGTGAATGTGTTGTCTTGTAATAAATGATAAAAATAAATTCATTTGTATAATAGAGTGTTGAAATAATTTTCAGTGATTTTTATAAGTGCTAACAATTAATTAAATTATTTGTTTGAGTTTTGATATCGCTGTAACATGTATTCAAGATTTATAAAAAAATTAGTATGCTGACCATTAAATGATCCTTTTTAGATTTTTGCTCATAGGAAAATATATTTCAAATAGACTGGTTTAAGGCGAACATTTTTGTACAGGATTTATAAGTTTTTACCAAAATCTATTTCACGAATGACTATAAATATTGATTTTAATGTTTTTGCAAATTGTGCCCAGATTTGTATCGTATAGTACTATATTTAGAGTACTACAACGCAGCAACAAAAGATGAGAATTACCTATTTAATATTAAACTCGCAATGGGACATGTATTAATAATATCGCGTTACAAAATACACTACTTCGGTAACTTAAATTCTTAATTGGTAAATTAAATTGAAAAACAGCACATGCATTACTCGAAAATTTTATTTTTAAATCATCGTCGTTTTCAAAGCGTTTGCGAAATATTTCACATTTCTGGGGAAACTAAGTTGTATCTGAAGGTTCATTGCAAATTATGCAGAATTTTCGTTTGGGTGTCACTCGTAAAAGTATATTTTCAAAGTAGAGCAATTTATAATTCCAGTGAAATTAAAGTCTTAGACAAAAATATAAAATAATAAAATAAAAGTAGATATAGGTTTCTTGCAAATCTTGTCTAAAAAGTTCGTTTTTTAATAGTTTTAAATGTACCTTTCTGAAGTAAAGTAACTTATAATTTTGTGGAGTTCCTAATTCCCGGTATTTAACTAAATATATGTTAAATTATCCTCACTTATAATAACATATTGCACTCATCATTCGAATATTTTATTGTAGAATGTCGTTACCGTTTCGACGAATTTTGCGAAATAATTAACATTTATGGTGAATTTTGATTTGGGTGATGTATTTGCTTTGGTTGAATTTTCTGCCGTTGTTTTGTTTTTGGAATTTCACAAAATTATGATTAGCTGTACTCGTAAGAGGCACATTCAAAAAATATCATCCAAATAAAAAATTTATAAAATTAGCAATAGAGATATACATGTAGATACATGTATAAAATATCTTTTTACAAGAAGCGTTATTTAAAATCTAGCATTTGGATTAGCTTCAGTTAAATTCTCTTTTCTTGTTTTGCATTTGGAATTTCACAAAATAATATGCTTTACTCGAAAGGGGCACATTAACCAACTATCATTCCAATGAACATTTTAGAAAATTAGCAATGGACCTATAGATAATAGAATTATTTTTGGATAGTCCAGAGATTTAATGTAGAAAACGATTTGAAATATTTTATTTCCACCACTAGTGCAGTCGAGACGTTAATTGATTTTCTTAACGATTTCCTTGATTGTTCTTATTGTGTTGCTGTGTACACTATATTATGATGGCTAATGCTTAATACATATGAGAGGGTTTGACTTTGGTCGTTTTATTTAAGGTGAACTTGGTAGGACAACACCAAAAATCGCACCTTCTTCACACCGAGAATATGCAATGAGTCCTCCGGTTGAGGTTGGACTCAAGTAAGCGTTGAAAAACAGCAGGCAAATAGCGGATTTTGCACTTGCCTCTGTGTTTATATACATTGCATTTTAGATGTACCGGCTAATATATTTAAACCTGGAGCTCCCATTTTCGCCCCCTCTCCTCTTCCTACTTTGCAACTGAAAATTTCCTTGCGAAATTTCTTAGATTAAAAAACCGGGATAGAAAGCGAGCTACGAGGATTTACCAAAGTTTCAATAGAAATTTTGAATACATTATCAGCATTTGATGCTAATTTCATGTTTTTTTTCGGATTCTAAGCTTATAATGTAGTTTTAGGGCGTATCAAGAACCTGAAAACTATTTCGATTTGATTCAAAGATAATGTAAACTTAAAATAAATGTCAAAAATATTTGTTTGGGCTTTCTTAGTAGTATAGTTAGTACAAAATCTAAATGTCTTAAATGTTTTACATTATATTACAACAAAGGCTCACATGCTGTAAAATCATTATTCTGGTATTTTCTCGTCGTTTATAATTCAAATGGCGGAGGTTCAGGTAGATTTTTTTTATTAAATTACCGTTTTTACCTGCCTGGGGTCCTTGATGTCTGTAAATAAATAATACTTCTATATCGTCTTGAGCCTCTCGATTTCCCACAATACACGTTGTAGGCTATTGGTTGAGAAAATGCACCATATAAAAGATCATTAGTAAGGGCTACCATTACTTAGTGGTCGAAAAATATTTCACATTGTTTAATTTTCAAAGTACATTTCGGTATTCATGCCAGGACATCGGTTTAATGCAGTGTTATTTTATTACATTTCTCCTGAGAATTAAGTAATACGATAACATTTAAAAATACGAAAATTCTCATTTTTGATATTCATTTGCAAGTATACCATAACTAAAATATTTTTATATTAACTTTTTCTAGCACAGTTTATAAGTATTATTTATTAATTAAAGTAATATAACAATGTCCATTCACCATGCATGTGTTACGGATTTTGTTAAAATAATAAATTCGTACATTGTTCATAATTCAGAAAAATACTTATGTATTTACATGATGTAGGCTACCATGTTGTATTTCCATAATGGAAATTTTCTATATTTTGTGGTATAGTGTTGCAAAATTAAGAAAATAACTACATATTATACCCATGAAATTGCATAAATATTGCATTGTGTATTTCACATGCCACTAAATCAATATATCTATAGGAATGGTATTTGAAAGAAAATTCTATACAAAATTATAAACAAAATCCCCAGATTTGATTTCAACCTTTTCAAACTTTTTGCCTATACAGCGTTCCATTATTACAAATAATGGTATTTGTAAGCAAATTTAGTACAAGATTATAGGCTAAATCCCCAGACTTGAAATCAACGTTGTAAACATTTGCGCCTGCGGCATTCCATTATTTCAAATAATGTAAATAATGGCATTTGTAAGAAAGTTTTGTCCAAGATTGTACTCAAAAATCCCAGATTTGTAATCAGCTTTTTCAAAACTGATTAAAAACACTTTAACAAGCCCGGGCCTACTTCTAAGTCTGCACGGCTATGGTAGTGCAATGATATGAGATATTCAGTTTCCTTAATGTAAAGAGGATTTTCATTTTGGTCAAATGTTAAATTCAAAAATAAATTCAGAGAATGTTTCTAAAACTGCGTTTACATGAAGTAGTTTTGGCCCTTTTTCTGCTTATGCACTATTTCAAGAAAATTGTACAAAGTTTATTAATGGGCCCATACTCTCAAATGCTTTTTTATATTAATATTGAGTTCTTGCCAATTTGATTTTAACCTATGTTTAATTATGCACTATTGATTGTTGAATATTTACAATATTGTACCTAGATTTATTTCGATTGGGAAAGTGAGTACTGTAACGCTTATTTGGATCATAGTTATTTTACGTTTTTAGCACGCTGTTGTTGTTTCATATTTGGGTTGTGTAAATTTTCACTGTGAATTTTTTCGTATTCATTTCAGGGCGTGCTGTTATTAGACAGTTCCCTAAAAGTCTTACTAAAACGTTTTCGATAATTAACGCCCGTAGGTGTTAACATGGTGCTACAAATTTGTTTATGACTTAAAAGGAATAGTTGATTAAGCGCTCAAAATACGATAGAAATATTTTCCAATCACAAATTTGGAAGAAAAATTCATGAGAATTGAAAGTTTGTGAAGACTACCATTTACAGTGTAGACCATTATTTTGGTGATTTGAATTAACCATAATTACGTGTAGAATTTTCAACTGTGATAAGAGTATGTTTTCTTACATGTTAGTTTCTCAACATCGAAACGCTATTTTAGCATTTGGATTTCATAGCTTACGCTTAGTTGGAACATGTTTAGAGCCTGAACATGTTTGATAACGTCACAAGTATAGTCTATGCTAACATTTTCACGATTTAAACATGTCACAATTCCCTTAATTAAGAGTGCCTGTAACACTGCTGTAAAGCAAATATGATTCCGTATGTCGAATGGTTCTTAAATCATGAATCACTTTTACAACTTCATTGTAATTTTGTTAATTAAAATATTAACGCAGGCAAACTATCACACTTAGTTTAAAACAAACACAAAAACGACAACTCAGCGGGTTTACTTTGGTCCTGGCTGCGACGCAGATCCAGTTGGCGTTGGAATATAATCAAAATTTGAAATTAATGAACGATGAGTTGCACCATTGTCCCATGTTCAGGTATGTGTTGTTTATAAACTTTAATGGACTATCTGTAAAGTTTCATGGGTGCATGAGCGTTTAAAACTTACGTCACATTTATTTTTCGATAAGTAGTTTTTAAACATATTGTAGCGAATTTACCGTTTTTTCTTAGTTTTCGTTTGCGATTGGGTTTGTGCATGGGTTGCCTTCATTGGTCAAATATCAAATCGAAATTCCAGATGTGATTTGTCCCGTCATACTATGCCTTCCTAAATGCCTACAATTTATTGGGCGAATGATATAAATCTGATTTACAGATTTAAAAACATCCCTCAACATGGTTTTATATATAAAAATAGGTGTCAAATTTATATCAAAATTAGTTTCAGGTAGAATTTGGATTTGGATTGATTCGCAAATTCTGATTTAAATGTCATATTAGCTGCACAATTTAAATTTAGCATACTGTTTGCTTAGGGTACGATTGGGTATTTGGGTGGATCTTGCGTATAGTATCAATTTAACACAATATACTGATTTAACACGTAACATGATTTAACAATACATTCAATAAAACTCTAATTGTACAAATGCTCTTTTTCCACACGTTCATTTTCCGTTATGAATTTGATAGTATTTATTTAGTATGAGTGATTTCTAAACCATATGAAGCGTTTGATCATTATCAGGTTCAATTATGGGCTCATATTTTGCTGTTTTATTTTGCACCATGCATTTTAAAAAACAACTGTGACAAACGCATGAAATATCAGCATGAAATTGCATTTTTGAAAGCCTTCACCTTGGTCCTTGGATCTTGTCAAAAAATATACGTACAAAATGTTCTCAGAAATACATGCATGAAAACATTAATTACCTATAAACATGGGTTTCACTTTTACCTGATGCAATTTACCAAAATGAAAGCCAGTAAAAAATCGGATTAAAACTAATCTAAATATACATTTCTTTCCATATTATTACGTTAAATTGTGCATTTATAGTTTCTTAATTGGTAGCCTATATCTCGCATATAGTCCGCGCGCGCGTATAAGCCGCATCCCGAAATTGGAAAAACGTTTTAAGAAAAAATAAATTATAAATACAATTAGCTTTTTAATTAGGTAAAGTCAAGCCATTCTTCAGATCTCAATTTTTTTAAAAAAGAAAGTGTGGCTTATTCGCGAGTAAATGCGGTATTTAAGATAGGAGTTGTTTTAAATGTACTTAGAAATCGCTGTTATACATGGATATCCTCAAACGTCATAGACAAAAGATTTTAATATATAATTGGTAAACATTCTTCCTTATATGATATGCTGGTATGCTGATCGTTGAAAATGCGTACGTTAATAGGCTTGATCCTCAGTCTGACGATTCTGTAATAGAAAAAAAAACGTAAACAAGTTGAATTGAACAACTTTGAGTTAATACAATGCCCAATTTTGGGTTTTTGTAAGTCATACTGAAATGGGATGTAACAAGATTGATCTCAAACCTTGTATAATTCAGCTAAGGTTTAATTAGTACATGTAAAGTTGAGCCTTATAAGGCCTTGTATGAAAGAAGTAAACATGTTTTGACACTGCACTTTACTTATAAACTTTGTAAGATAATGTTTATCCTTGCTTTGAATGGATACGATAACAAATGTTAAAAGAAAAAGCATACAAACAACAAGTACATTTACATCCTTGGAAAACTACTAAATTACTATAAAGTTGGCGAAATTGTCAGGGTACGGATAGCTGCATAAATTCAGAATTCTCTCGTTTATTTATAATAACTAAATTCAAAATTGATAATGGAGATGATATATGTATAATTGCAGTTTCAAAATTTATACATTCCGTTATAATCATTTTATCACAAAAAAATATCTCAGAAATATCCATTATTGTGGGCATTGACGTTATTTAGTGCCCTTTTGAGATATTTTTTGATAAAGTTACAATGTATTTTTTTTACGAATTAACCACATCTCAGGTATTTACGAAACCAACATATGGAAGACAATTTAGAACCTTGAAATGATACGATATGTTTATTCGTCATCACATACTGGGATATTGAATTCAAAAACAATAGATTGCCTGTTAGATGTAACGTAAATCAATGCTCTTTATAACTACATTTTCCGTGATCGTGTATGGAACATGTTTAGAATGAGCTCCTGAGTTAATGCGTGTATATGATGTAACAATTTTAAGTATGATTCAGTCATGTTTCATTACCATACAAGGGCGCTTATTATTACATAATTATTGTGCTATTACAGCAGCAATGTGTTTACAAAAACATTAATGACTTCACGTCAAAATAGCGGAAATGGAATACATGTATGTTACACTCATGTCTAAAAATTGTAAATTTCAAATATGAATAGCCTTGCATTCACCATCGTGATTTGAATATATTTTTCGAAATGTCGAACACATTGTATATGTAATCTGTATTTAAAGTGTCAGTTACAAGAACATGTTTAGAAACCAAAAGTTATATTGAAATGTGTTTACTGAAGAATTTCGAGTGATACCAAAACTTGTTTTTTCCCGAATGGTTGCAGCCAGGCGCCATATAGGGAAATATATTATTCATATTTTAATCCGAAGGTTGACCTGGGTGTCAGGGGGTGTTGGGTGAGAGGATGGCCACGGGATGATGGGTAGGGGTTTCAAGACCCTGAATATGATTTTCACGTTGAGGTGCGAAAAGAAAGTCAGCAAACAAAGATGGATTTTTCCTCTCTGAATTTTTGCAGTCGCTTGTTCACATTAGTCCATATATGAGTAAAATTGCATAACTTCGTTATAAAAACGCGAAATTGACGAAGCCTTGTACCACACTCACTCGTGGGCCCTGACGCCATCTTGATTGTGGCAACCTGTGTTTACTTACGTGAAGAAACCCAACGCGGACCATGTGATCAAAGGAATGTGTCTAGTGACATTACGAAATAAAATTCGTGATGATGGATCTACACTTGCGAGCAGAACATCGGAATAGCTCGTTTTGTGAACAATTTAAATGCACTGAAACTCCTTAAATTTCGCAGAAGAATAGCCTGAAAATTGAATGCAATAAATTCACACCAATTATATAGAAAATGTACCGTGATTTAAACAAATTATGCTATAAACATTATCATTGCAACTCGATTATCTCATAACATCGTATTCTATGCAAATTCATCCGAGAAATGTAGGTGCA
Source organism: Rossiulus vilnensis (assembly GCA_034700785.1). Taxonomy (NCBI): domain Eukaryota; kingdom Metazoa; phylum Arthropoda; class Diplopoda; order Julida; family Julidae; genus Rossiulus; species Rossiulus vilnensis. The sequence continues at coordinate 38,972 of JAQIXS010000210.1, read as the reverse complement.
CTTGAAAGTGCATTAAAATGATGGCGAAACGAGATATTTCAATTTTATATTTGGTATCTGTGAGCCAGTTTCGTTTCTTGCTTTAAAATAGAATAACTTACATTTTTCTCGTAACCATGTGAAAATACGGTGAAAATATATTACTTTTATAAAATAAAATTTGTTTTGATCATCAATAAGTGGCAGTACATGTATATATGCCCGCGAAAATAATTCTGTAATAAATAATAGTGACACTATTAAATGTTTGAAATCAGTAAAACCGTAATACCTAAAAGTAAAACTAATTACAAATGTGTGATAAAGATACTTGAAAATTTCATTTCAATATTTTGGTCAGTGCTGAGAACTTCATAATCAATACTAGTAAGTGTTCTACCCATTTTATAATCTTAACCAACGTAATTCGAAATTAATTGCATTTACGTAACTCTACATGCATCTGATACCAATAAAGGATTTGGCGTTAGTTACTTATAGTCTTCATATACATGTAGATGCATTTAATGTATACTAAATAATCATGTTCTAGCGTGTTGAAGTGAGTATCACGTCCGTTATAGTGAGCTTCGTTTGTTAATTTTATTAAGTATTCTATCAATACATACAACTCATCATATCATTTGTTTCTGTAAGGGTCATTGTAGCAATTAATTTGAACGCATTTTGATTAAGCAAGTCATATAATATTGAATATGGAATATACTTAAATGTGTGTCGGCCTATAACATTAAATTACACAAATGTTTATCCACATACATGTAAGCTTATATGTAGAATGTGATAGTAAATAAATGCACGAGAGTGCTTTTGCAAACATGATTTACAAAGTTTCGTTTTATAACGATCGTTAGGTGAATGTACATCATAAAAATTATAATAATTATATTTAGCAAATGAAGATATCTGCAAATTTAGTTGTATAGACATAATTCGTAAATTTTCATTATTTAACATACTTCAGATTGATTTTTTAATGAAATACATTACAAGTACATATGAAATTGTTTGAAAACGAACACAAGGAACATGCACTTATCCAATTTTAAGAAAACAATAAAACTGAAAAATTTAAAATATACAATATTATTACTGATCTGCTAAAGGAAATCGTCATCATTTGGGCTTATGGTTATTAAAGATATTTATTAGTAAAACTGAAACAAATAAATGCAATTATTATATATTACACTTTAAACAATTTATTATAATAATTGTGAAATGTTACAAGTTTCTGATAATTAAATTGAGGAAGCTTACCGGTATTAAGGTTGTGTTAATAATTCGTATATATCCCAAATATTATGCCGTCGGCTGTCTGAAATTTTAAGGGCATTTTAAGGGAAGTTATAATTAAAGTCAAATATTTACGTTTTTTCCGTGAACTTTGCTATTACACTGTACTGTATATTTAAGCATTAATATTCGAACAAGAGTATTAACGGAGTAGTAGATGCTAAAATCTATAGATATAAAGCTTATGAAAGATTAAAAAATATTAATTGCTCGATTAGATTTAAGTAAATGCTAAAAATGATTCGTACAATTATCACATGCATGATTTACGTTCAAATTTGAGTAAAACAGATTTTATTTCCTTTTCTAAAATACGCTATGATAACAGCATACACAAAATAATGTAGCTGTTAAGTAGTTATATTATTATTGACATGTCTTCAAATGGTATTAGACATTTTCCTCGCTTGTCTAGAAATATTTTATATCAGTTTAATAGAGGGCATTTAACACAATATCCAAATAGTGCAGCTAGTTACCTGTTCAGCTATGCAAATTAATCAATTGTGAATTATACCTATTAATCTTCTATTACTTGTATTATAGCGGATAATAAAAAGGCATACATGGTTCATGTATAATAAACATTAGCGGGGGTTAATAATTGGGGGCATCAATCTCATCGCCTGAAGTGTTTTCATAGTTCAATTAATAAAACACTTAAATCGGTTAATTTGTGATTACCGATAATTACCAATAACTATGAAATCACCGATGACGATAACTAACTGCAGAGCTGTGTAGCGTATATGGGATGACTGTATGTACATGATATGCCCCATTATTGCTGTGTGTTTTAACTACAGCTTTTATTTACAATCGTAAATAAGTGTTGTAAAATTTATATGGCTAAAATCATGACCACTTAAAAATTGAAACCGAATCTTAAAAGTATTAGCTGTTTGCATGTGTAAATTAATCGGTTAAAACTATTTAATTTGAATTAATCATAGCTTGATTATATACTTTTGGGAAATATTATTGACTGTGCTTAACATTAATTTATTTAAAACGTATACTACATATAAAAACATAAATTTATGCATGCTGTTCTTTTGTATAGCTTATATTTTCAATATCACTGATTTATTTTCATTTCATGATCATGAATAGATTATCTTTATTTCGAATATAGTTTGAAATTTGCTTAAATTTAATATATATATATTTGGATAATCTAAATATTGTGCTCTGACTTTAGTAATGCAAATTGTCAAATTTGTTTTTAAGTGCATCTTCAAAGTTTAGTTTTAAAACGATTCGTCAGTAGCTCATAATTGTAAAAATAGTATTCATTATAGCAAAATTTAAGGAAAATCAAAGTGTAAGTTAAATAATTCTGGAAAATTGTTATTCTCAAAATGAAAGGTTTTTTTTATCAAAATGAAAGTTTTTTAATAAAACTGTTTCACATGTGGTCACATGTGTTAGCACACATAAGAAATAAATTATCATTTGGTAAATTCTGAAATTTTTGCCTATGTTATTAAAACGAAGGTTTGAAATTAAAATAATATGCCATTATATTGACGGGATTTACACTTCAGTCGGTCTTTTGCTGAAAATTTTACATTTACCTATATTCACGTTTTAAAAGCGTATCATAAAAGCGTTACAAAAGCTTACAGTTTATATATATTTAAAGTTGCAATTTTTATTCATGTACTGTTGCTTCTAAAACGCTAATGATACTCACAAGTATATTTGCACTAATGATATTCGTTTAATACAATTTAAGCGCTTTTAAACAATAAGCACAACAGAATTTGAAATCAATTACTTGTTACATGCTTTCTCAAATGTGTTATTCATTATCATGTTATTCCTTATTGTTCCATTTGCACAGATAGTTTTATACTAATTGTTGTGTATTCGTTTAATAAGGCTACAATTTAAACTCTTTGAAACGGCAAACATTATAACAATTACTTGGAAATTCATTATCATGTTGTACCTTACTGTTCCTTAACTGATTTTTGCATGATTTTAACATGCACCATTTCATAAGAGTGTGGCCATTTTATACGAGTAAATTTTAGACTTTCCATAAACGAAAAATTGAAAAATGACAAAATGAATTCGTGTATTTGCAATTCTATACATGTCTGTTTATCATGTATTGTGTATTTAGTAGTGGTAGGAACATTAGATAGTGTATCCAACACCACAGTTATAGGCGTGCAGGAATTTGGGATTCCTGAAGCTTTGTACGCTCATTAGCTTTTACCATGTACATGTATTTAACATATGGGATGTCACTAAGGGGGCTGGACCAGATGACCATCTCAGACCAATTCGGGTTGCTGTAAAATTTGGTTTAAGCAAATATATCGTTTCTCTTTTGAATTACACTATAAATCTCGGAGTTAACAGCCACTCGGGGCTTTCGCCGAGAGATATTTGTTAACGGCTTATTTTCAAATTTGCGAATTGAACAAAGAAACGCCTGCAAATTAGGGTTAAGTTGAATCTATCGCCGCTTCAGCCCGAATTGCCAACTTGAAAAGCGTTGAAAGCGCTCGCTCTCGTGCCTGGTGTTTCGACTCCACTTCAGCCGTGCGCGGCGCTGCATGCCTGCTCCCAGAGGAGCATCTTCTGTGTTCCGCTTGCGAAATAGGCTGCCTGCTATTTCATAACTTCTTTTTTTTTTCGCTAATGCTATAATGCTAGTGTCCCGGCTTAGAATTCAGTGCTTGACATTTTTGTATAGTGGGTGGATACGAGCTGTATACGAGTTTAAATTTAAAATATATAGAGGGTAGACGACGTCTAATTCACGGTCACTTTCTTTACCCATTAAACAGGACCGTATCAAAGTCATCTTAAAAAACTGGCATTTCGGACATTCGGACATCGAGGACTTGGTCACGACGTATCGGTGCTGTCAGGCTATGCTCGAGCCACGTGTATCAAAGGTAGGAACAAGATTTGTACTATTTGACAGTTGGTGAATTCCTGGAAGAAAAAAACGGTCCTAATTCACCCATGAGATTTGCTTATCTGGAGCATGTTAAAACGCTTGAATTTTAGCGCAAAATTGCGTGATTTTTCTGTTAAAATTGCGTGATAAAGACGCGGGGTATCGTATTCGACATATATATATATTTTTTAATTTGCATTTAGGCCTAAGTAATATTCTTTTTGAGGCTGTTTTGGAAAATTGTGAAGTTTGTGTGAAGCGCATCCTCGCACTGCGTGAAAACGCTCAAAATCACAACCTGAGTCAGACATGCATGTATGTTTCAAATGTACATTGATGCACGTTTAAATTAATTAGTTTTAATTGATTCACTTAAAACATGTAATACATGATACATGTAAATCTTGATAGGACATTAGTTGTGATGGGATCATATGTTGGAATCCCAGAGTTTCAGATGCAATTTTTTTTCAGTTTTTAAATTCCAATACATTCAGTTTCATTAACAGTATACTTATCACAGCTGTATCACATCTGTTCATTTCTGAGGTTTTTAGCATAATGGCAATCCATTTGACCATTTAAGTTCGAGCATGATGTTGAGAGCATGTCCAATTTGGCCTTAGGGCATTTAGAAACTCTTTAATGGTAATTCGTGAATTTTGAAGACCTACTTCGGCTTCCCAAGGTCCCAAGACTTCATATGCTCTGAATGTTTTTGAAATTTCATCTGAACAATTTGGTTCACATACCTGCACTTGATTAAAAGATACGCCTTAAGATAACGTGTTTCAAATAAATTTATACTTAACTATGAGCCAAAAGCATGTCTCCCATGCAAACATATTACTCGCACATTTTTTGCTTAAAATGCTGATTATAATTGCTCAATTTATTTTTCCCAATGTAGAATTGCTTGTCCATTAGGGTTTCAGCTTTGGATTGTAGTTTCAAAATTCCCTGTTTATTTATAAAAACAAATTGAGAAATTTGAAAATCGCCGAATAAATTCGAAGGAGGTTTCCATGCAGGGAAGCCCCATTTTCAGAGGTCGCGTAATGATTTTTTTGTAAATTTCTAAATTGTTGTATACGTAAACGGGACATTTTGAAATTATGAACCAAAGCTGAAACCCTAGTGGACGACCAACTATACATTGGGAAAAATAAATTAAGCAATTTTAATAAGTAATGTGCGAGGATGAGGGCATGCCTTACCTCATCATTTCTGAGCTTTAAGAAGTTACGATAAGACTGAGAATTTAGAAGTCGATGACTTATCAATATATAAAACAGATTTAGACTGTAAAGTACCTCGCATCAAAACTATTTCATTCAAGTGCAATCATGAATTAAATCCAACTCACTGGTTTTAATGTCAAAATATATTGTTCCAATAAATGATGTATGTGGGATCTTTTAAGCCAAGCGTTAAATCTAAATTAGAATTTAGTGATGTTTATATTGCGATTTTAATTCTTATCCATGTTTAAAAGTATCGGAATGTACATGCACATGTATATTTTGTAAACAGAATCCTAATTTACATGTACGTTTTGAAATCCTTTTAAAAATAAGGTACACAAAGTATCAGCGAATATAAAAATAAAGTGCACAAAGTATCAGCGAATATAATGACAACCGATTTTCAGGTACAAATATTTTAGAAAGGAAACTATTTCACATTCACAACCTTCGACTTTATTATAAAAAATTGTGACTAGCTGTCACCATTCTAAAAGCAAATTAACATTTTACTTGGATGAATTTGAGCACATTCAATGCAGTAAATTAAAATTCAAAATACATTATCATCATTAATTTTACATTTTGAACTTTACGCTCGAATTTCTAGCAATAAATGCGATATATATATATATATATTTAAAATATCTTAAAATATTCCACAGTACATTCTTGTTATGTTTTACTCAATTAAAATTTTACTAAAATTATGTTTGGGCCATGTTGTACCATCCTTCCACAAATTAAGGGTTCTGTGGCGGTTCGATACCAAATTCGATTAAGTTAATCCAAGTTCGACAATTTAGCATTCGTCCATTAAACGTGCCTCATCTCCCATAAATTAAATGGATCAATAACTGTGGATTTATTCTTCGATTTTCATTGCCATGACTTTATTGAATTCTACTGAATTGATGTTGAGGCTGAGCCAAAATGATGCCCACCATGATCCCCAAAGATCCTCCCCAGTGTAGAATTGATCGTCTACTAGGGTATGAACTATTTTTTATAGTTTGAAAATGCATCGTTTATTTATATATAAAAATTAAATACATTTGAACAAAAACTTATGCCTCCATTTTAAATCACACATTTTTACACAAACTATACATTTTAGCAACAAATATTTACTATAATTGCAAAGTTTATTTCCCACAGTGTTGAATTCGACCTCAACTATAGGACCTGACAACGTGAGTTTTTTTTTTGTAATTTGAAAATATCTTATTTTTTTATAAAACTTATATAAGCTTCAAAAGAAAAAAAACGGTCTGCGACTATTGAAAGCAGGTTTTTCCTCTCAATGGAGACTACCAAGAGAGTAGAAGAATGGTTTATTCACGTTTAATTTTTTATTTATAACTAATCAAGGCATTTTCCAATTATAAACAATAACGCAGACCCTAGCGGACAACCATTTCTAAATGGGTAAAAATAAATTTAGGAATAACAAGAAGTATTTAAAGCAAAAATGTGGGAGCAATTTTGTGCATAGTGGACAACCTTTTAGCTCGGGTTTAATTCACATACAACAGACCCTAATGGACAATTTGTTTGCATGACGGACATCCTTTTAGGTCTGGCATCGTATTTGTCCAATGTTTCAGAAAACACTCGTACCTCACTTTACGGCCTAGATAGGTTCATGGAAATTTGACTGTAAAGCGAAATGCTGTATAATGAGATATGTTTTATACGTACAAACCTGTATATATTACGTAGGATGGTTACAAATCTAATTCACAAAATTAGAAAATCATTGAAGTCGTTATCTAAAAATGTATAAATTTAAATTAATTTAATTTCAAGCTAATATTCCATTGCATAGCTTTGAAGAAGCAAAAGCAAGATTGAAAAATAAAAATACTTATAACAAAATTTGAACAGTCGGAAGATTCTCCTCATGATATCACTTGCTGTCAAGACTCAAAGACTCATGCACTCTCACTTATTTGTGTTATAAAATATATGGTTTCATTACATAAAACAAAAAGGCCGTTATAGCCGAACGCCCTATAAAGAACGGCTGTATAGCGAATCACGAGTGTTGTGCTTTGGCCCTGCTGACTAAGGTTTGCATCGAGATTAATTTCGCTACCAACTTGATCGGAACCCGACGAACCCACCTGTGAATATATTAATATTGTTTATGAGTTGCTCAGTCACCCTTTGATTTCAACAAGCAGGTTTTTTTTTCCACCCTGGCAAAACCCGCGCTTTGGCTCTAATGACAATCCGCGCAAATATTGATCGGTATTGCGTGGGATCCGTGTTTGACATCTCCACCCAAAAACACACACTGCGCAAAATGAGTCTGAAAACTTTTGATTCTTCGTGACGAATTTTCTGCGAGCTGGATAAACGAACGTCATAAAATTTGATCAGGGAACGGAGTTATATTCGGAGGTGTAAAATTGCTCGAATCCATATTTTTTGTCGTCGTTGTTGTTGCTATTCCCAGATGCGTGGTTCTGACCCGTGGTGGGACCAGAGACTCATTTAGTAAAATTGGTGGTTTATGACCCTCGCGTGTGAGCGTCCGAACTGGCAGATGAAAAAGCTTGCGTCCGACGACAATTTAGTTAATTTGGACGCATTCAATTTACTAATATCACGACACGGTTACTTTCACAAAGGGTGTTCGCTTTTATGAGCCATAACTGGCGTTGTAATTATGCTAACTAAACCCACTTGACTGGTGCAAACCATAACCCCAAATCTTCTCTGCTTCCTTCTTCATCCATGTACTGAACATGCCTGTTGAGTTCAACTATTTCTTTTTTTTTTCTGATTTCTGTACTTAACGTTTCGTGATGATAAAAGTTGACATCTGGATTTTGGGTCACGAGGGCCACCGAGTCCGGGCCTGCTGCAGCACGCATGCACCCAAGTGGATCCCGACCATACAAAATACTTACACCATTTTGCCTGAAATATTTATTATAATTGTTAAATTTATTTTTGTGCCATGTGAAAATGGTCGTCCGCAAGGGTCTGAGTTATTTTTTTATAAGTTGAAATGTCTCATTTACAGTAAATCCTTAACATTTGCGAGGTACCCAATTTTCTTGGCGAATGCAGACGATTTATTTTAACATTAAAGTGACTCATTTTCACTTAACACGATTAGAATATTTAATAAAACCGTCTGTTTAGGGCACTTGACTTTCGACCTTATAACTAATATGCATGTACATGTACACCAAAAAACATTAATATTTTTAATAGTGTCAAATGAGGCCATTAATGTTTACAGATGTCATTTATTTGACGTTTTTCTTAACAAGTTACTAAATTACTTCATTTTTCGTCATTATTTCAGCCGTATACCGAATGTTGATGTCGCTGAGGTTGAGACGGGGAAAATCAATTTAGCAATTATAATACATATTTGGAGAAATAATTTGTAATTTATTTTCACGGTGGGCATCCTCTTGGATCGGGGAAATCGGAAAATCAGAATGTATAGGGAAAACAGAATGTATAGAATGTATAGCGTAAAAATCATGCTATCCTATAAACGAATAAAACACAATCAAACTGCTTTTCATCGTACCAGGATTAGTATTATATTAATAAATCAGGGTAATCATGAGCTCCACGTTTGTCAAAATAAAAATAAACGTGATGTAATAAATCAGTTGAAATTATGAGCTCTATATATGATAAATCAGAGGAAACTGAAAATTTATTAGGATAGTTGTAATGTTTGTGTTTCGTGTTTTAACAGTGGATTCAAGTGCATGTACTGATGGATTTTTGACAGACAGTTTGTTTTAGAAAAACAATTCTGACGACATGTCGTAACTGCTAATTTATTTTGATGATACTGCAAGCGTTAAAAATAATTTATGCTTCCAGGCAAGGGTGTAATTCTCACCCAGAATCTTTAATACCATGAAAGCGAAAGTGAAATTGAATAATTTTGTGCCAAGATTTTTATAGACACAATGATTTTTGTTGCGGTGATGAAAATGACCACTGGACAGTAAATAAATGAACAGATAGGGTGTCAAAGTGGTCTGGCACCAAATGTATAAATGCAATTTTTCCTCAGTACAAGTTCTGTATGAAAAGGAAGGTTTTTAATCATACCATTTATCACAGGCGGTTGTAGGCGGAAACCAGCTTGATTTTTTTAATCTGTTGCAAGTACATGCAAAGAGCGCGGTTTATTGGCATATTAGAAGGTAATTCAATTTGCATAATTGCCCCGATATTAATAAATTATTGATGATGGTCGTTGATGAGGGAGACCTGTTCACTTCCTCGCCTATTTACTGTCGTCAAGGTCCCGAAAATATCTTTCATCAGCCAAAATTAGTTTATGAATGGGATATTGATGAGAGGGTGAAGCAAACGTAAGATTAGTTCAATCGAAGTCTGGCGTTAATGTGATTACATGATTTTATTATTACTGACAATCTGAAAATACTCTTTCGCCGTCTTATATGCTGAACGTAGCATTTTATTAATACTTTGGGAAAACTCTTTTAATGCAACAAATGTTAACACATTTTCCGAATTGGATTTGTACTCATTATTTCATACAATTCTGATGGAACTTTTGTTTCTAACGAAGAATTCATGTTGTTTTTTATTTAGATTTCTTTTGTAGTTTGCAAGCATTCATATTTTTGCACAACTCTGCTTATTTGAATCATTTTCTAAACAACGAAACATGTTTATCATACGAGCTTGTATACATGTGTAATATATATTTGTAAATTGGCGATCTTTAAAAATTGCAAAAATATTTGTACTCTCATTCCCATTTTCATAAGGTTTTATAAAAAAATGCTTAGCGGTTCAAGTATCCAGATAAATATTGCATATTTTAACTAAATGGATTTCTGAACAAAAATTAGACTTAACAATATAGGGGAGAATCTCAAACATAAATAAAATTTCCATTAATCGGCAACTAAGTAAATTTTAAACAACTCATAAAATGTGTAACCGAGATGATGTTTTTTTAAAATATGAAATTACGGAAATGATTATGGTTACTGCTAAATTTTGGTAGTAGTTCTGAAGTCCATGAAACTGCCAATTAACTTTGATAATTTGAAAATGTGCAGCTTATCAAACAAGTATTATTGATTCGCGTAAAAATCATTTCCCCAAAATGTAATAATTATAAAATTAATTAAAAACAACCCATATGTTCTGTAACAGTGATCATGTTGTTAAAGTTACCGGTAGTTTTAGCCATTGATTACTTTTAGAAGTATGTTGAAATCTGTCAGAATAGCAACAAATAAAGAAACAAAATAATTTTTTATTGATTACATTTGATTACTGTTCAACAAAGGTTTAAATGTGTCGAAATAAGAATAAATAAATAAAATAAATAGTTTAAAAAAAGACAGTTTACTGTTGATTACACTTAATTACAGTTCAAAAATGTTAAAATGTGTCAAAATACAAAATAAAAATAAATTAAAACCAATAATTTTTAAAACAAACCCAGATTACGATTGATTACTATACAGAAAATATGTAAAAGTATCAAAATGAAATTAAAGGAGGAAAATAAATTCAAAACAACCCATATTACTGTTGATTACGCCTGATTAATGTTCAAAAAATGCTCAAATGTGTCAAAATAAAAAATTAAATTAGAAAAATGAAAAGTCACATTCTGCAATAAAGATCATGTTAATCCAGTTAGTTTTGCACTCAAAATAAAAATAAACGCAAAAGCAAATTCAAAATAACCCATATCAGTATTAATTACACTTCAGTTTTGTTCAAAAATTGTGCAAATTTGTCTCAATAAAAATACTTACTAATGGAAAAAAAATCAATTCAAAACTAATTAATTCTGTAACAGAGATCACATTGTCCCAACGAGTTTTAAGATTAGATGTTCAAAAACGCATAACACGTGTCCTCTGACTTGAGAGGGCGTATGAATCACGATATTGTCTTTTAATTTAATATCTGTTCGGCTCATTTTTGGGCGGTCAGTGCCGGATGAGCAGGATGGTCGCACCTGGTCCATTTGATCATCTTTTTATTGCCCCTGAGGAATAAAACGAGGGGGACCCCGCATCCGTCTGGACCGGGACCCCGGATTGGGTTTCAGCCCCAGCCACGGGTTCACGGGTCTCTCTGCCTGCATTTTCATTTGGGGTGATTACATTCTCACCAGTTTATTTTCTTACCGAGCCCAAGATTTATGCATTTGTTTTTATTGGACAATAATGACAATGTTTGGCTGCATGATGAACTAAGTGTGGTCGATGAAATGAAGACAGTTGGCGGTTGAGGGTTAGTTCTTTTTTTTTTTGCATTTTTGCGAAACGTTCTTTTAAAAACGGACTAAATGAATTCCCTGGAGAATTTGAGTATCAAACCCATTTGGTGCAGGATCAAATATCGACGAATTGTTAGCATTAAAAAGTGTGCGAGTCGAATAAGGCCGCCCATTATTCCAGCCTTCGACGATTTCAGTTTCTGAGAAGCGCCATATGGTTGCCTCTGGAAATAGATGACCGTCAATTTTTCAACTCTCAATTCATAAATAAAGCCAACAACAGCAGCCTTATTGATGTTTATTTCGGTGACTTTTTTTGTCTAATTGGCCCGCCGTTACAACAGATCGTGTTTGTATACACTTGGATATTCTGTTCTTTTAACTGCGAAATAAGATAATCGTGATTAGGGACGTCCATAAAGAACGTCCGAGGTTGGAAGGGGGTCAGAGGAATTTCGGACGTTGGGTGAGTTTATGTTCCCGTGTACAATAAAACCTGTCAAAAACGACTACATATGCATTAAATTAATAGTACGTAATAAATACATATTATTTCCGATATTATATAAATATAATTTATATAATACAGTAAAAAATTAATATGGTTATCACCCATGAGTCAGATAAAATCGTTCAACTCAGGTGGTCAGAGTTTGAAAAATGTATAGTAAATTATCATTTGAATTGAAAAAAAAATTTGAATTCAATATAAATATTTATAAGTTGATTATTTAAGATTCTGTTGTGATTAAGATTACATTCTTTCAATACACTGTAGAAGCTCGTACTTTTAAGATTGAGGTCTTTCAAATTTCAATTTGGTGAAGCTTTACTAAATTAGCATATACATGTACATGTACATGGATATGAAACCCATTTTTGCAGTGAATATTGGTATTGAAGCATGGAGCTTACATTCTGAACATAGTTTTCAAAATAGTTGAAACAATTCACAAGCTAGATAAGATGGTAAACTTGACGGGCTTTACTGTATTTATTTATTATATACATACAGTATTATAAGTTAATAGTACATACATATGACATCATTATGCTTATTATAATTGCTGAATTTTTTCCCCAGTGTGATATTAGTCGACCACTATGTCTCATTTTAATTCCTTTTCGCTCAATACCCTACATTCAGCCAGTATATGCCATGTGGTGGTGGGGCTGTAATCCATCAACACTTGTTTTTCTTTTTTTTAAAATTATTCATCGGTTACCATTGCAATTTGATGGACAGTCGCCCTCATCATTGCCAAACTGAATTTCTGTTGGCTGGCTTAGAACCATCCTTCGAAAGTGAATTCGAATGTCTGGAGTTAATTTCAATAATTTCAAAATAACCAGTTTATTTATAACAAAAAATAGGAAAAAAAACAAACGTAAATTATAAAAGATAACTCAGACCCGAGTGGACTATCAATTCTACAGGTTTTAAAATGAATTTATCAATTATTATACGTATTTGAAGCAGACAGGGTATTTTTTTTGTGCAGTGCCCATTCTTTTATCGAATGTTAATGATCGAATGCTCTAAAAATCCGTAATTGATATTGCATTTTGGCGTCATATAATGTGAAAATGACGTCATTTTAGACCAAAATGTATGTCATTCAATATGAAACTAGGGCAGCACATGTAAGGACATACAGTGACGCACCTAAGAGGGGGGGCACCGAGGTACGTGCCACCCCCAACCCCCACAGACGGCCAAAAGCAGTCCATGATGTCATACTAGATAAACGAAATTTTCATGCTCAAATGGCGTTAAATTACTATTATTTCTAATCCAGTTTAATAATGGCAAATATTTATAAAATGTTCAGGATAAAATCCCGGATTTGAAACCCAAATGTGCTAAATTTTCGCCTACGGCGTTCCTTTTAATTGGGAAATTTCTCAAAATTATTTTGTATTACATTGCAGACTAAAATCCCGTATTTGTAACTCAATTTTTCAAAATTTTCGTTTATGGCGTCCATCAGAAATCAGCAAAATGAAGTTGGTGCTGCTCCTCCCCATCCCTCTTCCCTCAAAGTAGGTCCTGGGTGAGCCACTGGGACATGATGACATATTTTGGCCTCCTTTATCCTGTCCAAAAGCATGTGTTTTGACTAAACAAATTAAGTAACATCATCCGGTCTGTTTGTGCTACATGAGATAGGACGGAGCAAGGGGAAGTTGTCCAATTCGATCTATAATGTAGTAAAGGGGATATGAGTTCAAAAAGTCCTTTTCATAGACGGACTTTGTGAGCTGCCCTTCCTTATCATATCCTCGCCATGTGATCTGCGACTGGCTCTGCCCACTCTAAAAGAAACTGGGAATAGTTTTGAAATTTAGGTCGTTTGAAAACCACAAACTGCAACATGTTAAATTTGCGAGGAAGATAATCATCTCTTCTTGAAAATTGCAGCAGCAACAGGTAAAAAGGCCGAGCTCTGCTTTATGAAATAATTATTTCAAAAGTTGGTAACTAATGTACATCCAGAGATACTGTTAAAATAATGAGGGAACAATGTTTAATTTTTGAAATGAAATAGCAAGCATGCAGTATTCTTAGCTGTTTGAAAAACAGTTTTCATTTTCATCGTTTTGCTTAGTTTTATTGACATGCCAGAGCATGTTTTTGAAAGTGTTACAACGCTGATAAACTTGATCCATTTGCATGCCGGTCCCAAATATGGCAGACATCTCCCCAGATTCCATTAAATTAGCATTGCAAATGCGGTTCATTTCTGCGCAAGATTCCTCTTCAGACAAAGAATTGTCTAGGGCAGATTTACATATATATCGCTGTTAATTTGTTGACTGGTTACTCAAACTAGGCTACATTGTGACGAAAATGTTACCGGTACATACTGTAGGCGGTGATGTTCGGAGCAAAGCTTGGTTTTGGTTCGTGCATACTAAGTAGAGTAATTGTCTTAAATATGCAAAACGAGTTGCATGGGATTGTACACTTGAAACGTGTCTAGGCAAAAAAATATTACGTGTATTATTGTTTACTTTATGGCAGCTCCAAAAAATAAAGCGTTGTTTTGGCAATATTTAGCAATCTGATGTGAATGTTTGTTTACAGCCTGGTTTAATTTTTTTCTGAATTAAAACCATTGCATATATACATGTATATATAGTGTGGATACCGCACTGGACTCCAGTGCTACTCTGCTGAGAGGAATAGGGAAAAATTGTGGATCTGGATATTTATTCATTACAATGGACGGATAAAATGTGTAAAATATATCTACTATGAGGATCGCTCTTCGTGAGTGTTATACATCATCTATCATCATTTAACTCCAATAAAGGTACAGTCAGTCGTTTTTAGGAACCTATAGCCGCACCAAGATGTAGTTCCCATATGAAGTTTGAAATTTCATCAAACTGATGAACCTAAAAACTGTTGTTTAACTTGGGAATAAGTCAAAATTTACACAAAACAATGGTTTAGAACAATTTGGCATCCTCTTCATAAGGTACTGGGTTGAGTTGAATATTTATTATTAATCGAACACCATTGGAATTGCTGTCATTAAAAGTAGATCACAAATGGATATTTTTGTCTACTTTTTTCCCTAAATTCAGTTTATAGTAGCATCTTTAAATTGTCAAAGATTAGTCAATTCTTCAATTAGGCGCTAGTACCAAATGGTCACTTTTAACATGAAGATTAGGGGTACTAAATCATATTTAAGTACCGAATTATGGGGGAGTAGGGATTTTTTTGTAAGCTAATTTCGGAATTTTCCTAAACTGTGGAATGATTAAATTCTGACCCCTGTTTGTTTAATTTTCACAATTATCTGTATATAAATACAGATAATGCGTTTTCCTTTACTTACATTCCTATCTTGCATTTACTTCTCTCAGCTTTTTCGCCCTTTTCTAAAACTTTCTGACTTCCAGTCCAGTTACGTAGTTTAATTTACTTAATAATTATCATAAATGCTTGACTGAAATATGCTTCGATTTAAAATGCTAACAGGACCATAAAGTTTATACCAAAATAAACAGAAAAGCATGAAGAATGTTCCCTGATAAATTGTAATTATTGGGATTTTTCACCCGAACATAGCATTGCTGAGAGATTGCATCCAACCCACATTATTGCAATCAACGAATGGTAATCAACAAAGCAATGATAAGACTAAATAAAACCAGTTCTACGAGGTCATAAAATCATTTTACGAAAATTTACATCAATCGAGGCTCGGCGCTAATCTTCACTAAATTTATAAGAGCCTCCTGGAACTTTCGTACATTAACCTGCGAACCGCCTACAACTGACGCTTATTTTAAAAGTCGAAAATATTAATTTAAGCGCCTTGTCACCAAGTGACGTTATATTAGTGAAATATTACTCAAATTGTACTATCTAGAAAAAATAGTTGCTTAACTACCCAGTACGTTATCTAAAAGAACACCCGAGCCTCAATCCAAGTATAATACGAAATGATAGATTATCGCACATTACTACAATTACAAGTAAAGAAACTGACCCACCTGAAGGTATTAAAAAGAAAAACGTAATTTGTTCATCAAGTAGAAAACCAATATAAAATCAAAATAGTTCGTTTTGTAAACAATTTAAAGCACTTTCAAATGCATCTAAATAGACAAAAATTCCTCTTGAATTTCGTAGGTGGATAGACTGAAAATGCAATGTCATAAATTCACTATTCGCCAATTGTACAAAAAATGTATCGTCCTGAGACAATTTATGAGACATTTTAGTCAAATTGAGACCATTTATTCCCGATTTTAAATTTCCTGAATAAAATATTTTTAACACCAGTAGGTGACCAGTTTCTTTCTTCCTAAGGTATTCTACAGGTATACAGTTATTCTGCTGCTACATTCTTTTGTTTTCATCCAAAGATAAATACATTAGTAGTTTCACTGAATTGACCTAATGTTGGCAATGGCTAGAGAACAACAAAAATTTGTGTTTACATATTTATCCAGGGAAATCAGGAGCATCTCTAAAATGGCTTAAGATACACTGCAAACATGAGATACCTTAGTAATGTTTTAAAATAGGCCGTCCCCATACAGGACGTCCATGAAAACCCGTTTTCGCACCCTGTAGAATCTGACAAAGTCTTCCCAACGACCCCACCTTCCCTCCTCCTCCGTGCTCACATTCTTATGTGCAATATGTACTCTATACATGTATTGCAATATGCTGAACAAAACTCTAAATATGATTAAGCTACTGTGCGAAGTGTTGTAAGAGAAAAACAGATGATAGCACCGATAATAAAATTAATTGCGGCGATGTATTATATGCGTCCCACCTGCAGGCGCAGGAAAACTGCCATAAATATTAATTGTTATATAGTGTAAAACCATAAGTGAACCCCAGATAAAAATGTGGTCTATCGTCTTAATATTAATGAAACAGTGACACTAGAATAAGCTTTATTGTGTCTGAACTGTTTTAATCAAGAAGAAGATAGTTGGATGCTAAAGATTTAAATTATTAACGACAACATTACCTACATATTGTGCAAACATGCGTGAGCACCCTGTATATTATGGCCTGGTATCATCGGGTAATGGCACGATACCCTAAGGAAAACTGACATTAGAACTATAATGAATGCCATGGCGCCACACGCCTGCTAATATACAGTTTACTGTATATAATTGCTAAATAAAATAATTATAATCATCGTCAAATAATAACTCCTAATTATGAATGCATGTGCATTACTTAAAAAAATAAGTATTTGTATCATGAAGTTGGTTGCAAGGGGTGTAAGGGGTGTCCATTTCGAATGATAATGGATAATGGACAAGAGAGGTGGGTGTGACATTAAGACGAACTTTTTAATAGAAATCCCTTATGAAAGGTCCCTATAACTTCGTGAATTTGTATCGGGAAACTCTGTTTACTGTTTACTTTTTTATAATTAACGTTTTTATAGGTGGTTACTTAGAAATTCGAACTTTTGAACTGTAAAATGAATTTGCCTACAGGTTCTGGAAGATTCTTATGGATTCTTATGGAGATGGAACATATAAAAACATGTACAGTGTATAGAATATTAAAAAGTGTTGTGCATGATTACAATACACGATCAAGTAGAAAATAATGCTTTAATGTGTGTTGTTTCATCTGGAAATTTCTTCTAAAACTATTTTTATTGTTTGCTGAAATTTACTGTTTACCGTAATTGACGTATCCCTTTTTTAAATTTCTAAACTATGAAATAAGTGCCACTAATCTAATGTTTCGTCTAGCACTGTATTATTATTATAATGTGTCTTGAAATTATTTTGTAGAAATGGCGTTTGTGAGTTATAATTTAAAAGTAAATAAATCTTCGACAACATGAAACACTTTTTGGCATTAAAGACACAGTAATGTGACGCTCCAAATATGGGTTGTAATGATGGGCTTTTGTCAAGACAATGTCATGCTGTTTAACTTCTCTCTTTACTTCATATCAGTGAAGGTCGTTTTAAATTTATCCCAAATTAAATGCATAGTTATTCCAATTGTATCCCATAGTATTTTTTAAAATGAATTAATGACCTATATCATTTCACGTGCGTTTCCTTGAACAACTCATTGATATAGGAAACAATGCATCATCGAATCATCTATTAATTTAAAGATTGATGTCTCACTAACTTAAAGAACATGCAAACAATTGTTGAGCGAAAATCCACTTTATGTACTTCAAAACAGATGTACAAAGATTTCTCTTGCAATACATATATGCCCATGATTGTCCTTGTGATTAACACTAACATAAACTATTTTCATTATTAACGCTAATTATTTTTTTATTTAAAATTTTTTATGAGAAAAAATCATAATATGCTATCATATGCATATTTAAAATATGCTCTTTTAAAAAAATTGATTTTGAAATTTTGAATTGAGATTTTGAAAAAAAAAGCTTATATTGACATTGGAAGTATGTTTCGGTCCTTTATATTTAAAGGTCTTTTTTGCAAGATTTAAGAAGGCAAAACTATTTTAGGAGTCTCACACAGGTTTTGGTAAATCTTTGGTAGATTTGTTCAAATGTATTTAATACTAATGATACGAATATCATTAAGAAAAAAACATGATGAATTTGAAGAGGAAAATAAATTAAACATTAAAATTCATGTAATAAAGGGCCAACTTTGCCAAATATACTGCAGAGATTTCCCATGAACCCAGGACACCTTATGATACCCTTACTCCCCCCACATAGGAACCCCATTAATGGCTAACTTAAGGCGCCCGAAAGGGCTGGGTTCCTATTACTAACCATCATCCCTTAACCTGATGAACATTTTATCATATTTTATCTCATCATTGTATTTTTACCGTCTTTTTATCTGTTTTATACCCCCTTGGTGCCATTTATTTCCTTCCTTCCTTCCTATGTAACAAAAGGGCTTAAAGGTTATACAAGCAGTTACAATGATTACTTTAAAAATATATCTAAATGCATTTTTTTCTTAAAACAAAATATGAAATACTACCTATGGATGTAGCATCAAATAATTTGTAAATAAAGTAATATGTACCGAAATTTAGATAATACCTATTCGTGTGTGCTTGTTTACAATAAATAAGATGCAAGAGCATAAAATGAACCTTGAAACTACATCCCAAGAAGCTGACATGACTAGACACGGCCGTAACAGCTTACTTATTAATTTATTGTGAGTAAATGTTTTAGTTGTTATTGAAATTGCGTTTTTTTATAATTTTATTTGTATATTTTTTCCAGTAATATTGTCGATTTGAAATGTTTAAACTAAAGCGTTTAACGTTATTTTCTTAATACAATGTACACATTTAAAAATTTGAAATGTCCCATCCGATATATCACTAGGGATTTCAACGGGCGTGACGTTATTCCATTGTTTTAAATCGATTGTCGTGGCCAGGCTTATTTCCTAACTTCTGTAATTGAACTAAATGTAAACCCTGAACATTCGCAGGGGATAAGTTCCAAATCTTCTACGCGAATGTCAAGTCTATTAACATATAATATGATAGATGATCGGGACTTTTAGTGGAGAAAATACACTCGTTTTCGAACGAATCATATGGTACTGTAGATATTAAAGGGACATTTGAAATGCTAACAGTCTTGGACTACGGATTTGGGCTTATTATAATCATAATGTAATGTAGTTGTTTGCTGAAAGCGCATTAATATGAAGTACTTTTAATATATTTTTGCATGTATCGATATACATGGTAAATTTCCTGCAACTTTAGAACGATTAGCCGTGCAAAATGCGTTTCTATTTAGTTTTGTTTCATGGATTCTCTGGATCCTTGCGGCATAGCATGTCTTTGCTGGCAGTAGGGTACAGAGTTGAATTCAATTGAGGCGTGATGCGTATACTGGAAACTTATAAATTCTACAGATTGTCACTGTGCGATTAGGTGTGTGTTGCTTCCCCACCAAATAACATGCAGAGTTTAGTGAGAATTTGGGTTTATGTGGCCGACCAAAACTGTCAAAAATTATGCATGCGAGTAACCACTTTTCGAGAGTTATGCATGCATGCATGTAGATAAATCTTTCTTGGTGATTGTTTCAGCCTTGAATCGCGAATGTTGAGGGTGGGTTACATTATGCTAATATGAACATAAAGATGCTTGCTGACATACCTTAATCTCCGATGACAATTCCATCTCAATTCTCACAATAATCCAATAGGAAAAAAGGACCAGAAGGCGGCCATTGCGATGTGTGCTAGAAATCCAGACCCGCTAAAAGTGTGCATTTTTTCCAGTGCTTATAAGCGAGTTGCACCTCAAGGTGTTGCTGCTGTTTGTGCCAGTCCAAAACTGCTCTTGAGTGAAGTTGTTTTTCATGGTCCCGTAATATAAATAGTGTAAATTGTAGCCGGGGACGTGTAATTTGTATATTCGAGAGAGCTATAATATTTCTTTGAAATAATGATGCCGATGTTTTGATTTTTATTGCTTTGTCTAGCTGCAGTAATAATATTGTTAACAATCATAGGCAACAACGAGTGCTACTAAAACTAATAGAGCCGTCATTTTTATTAAGACCGGTCATATGATCAGTAATGGCCATTTCAAATTACTTTTAAAAGCCAGACAAAATCCATAAAAGATGGAGAATTTTATTCGCTAAGCTGGCTACTCTGTGCGAGTGCATGTACGTAACCAAAAATCGCACAATTGGCGGCTGAAAAAATATAAAGAAATTATTATTGCTCGTATCCCACATGTAGAAATATATAAATGTTAGTATATATCGTAAACTTTTATTATATGCCTCAGAAGAGCTTCGCCTAACTAACCTCTGTTCGAGCGGAGGGGATTTCTCGCCAACAAAAAAAACAGCAAAAAAACATTGGCTTTAGTTTCGATGGCAACAACCAGGTGTTACTGCCGCTGTTGTGTGCTAATTAATATTTCATAGCGCGTGTTTAATTAATCCGAAGCTGAAATAATCATTTGAGGTATGAAGCTTTAACGTCAGGCAAAAACCTATTGAAAACTGGTCTGCAAGAAATCTGAAGGCAGCAGCGCCGTAGCAGACCGCCATTTTGAAAACGACGAAGAATGGCAGATGTTACAGTATCATTATTCTGATCAATAGTCAGCACCTGTATGCCTATATTAAGCATTTTCCAAGCCTGTAACTCTGTGACGTCACATCTGGTGTCGCTATAACCCGATATAGATTTCCAGATTAATTCCTTAAATGAAGTTTAATTACTCAGTAATACCAGTTAGTTACACTTACCGGTTAGTTATTGACGTTTACAGTGAAACCTGTCAAATTAACCACCTTGCTATTTAGACCATCTTTTGGAGACCCGATTTTTTGGGGTCCTTTGAAAAAGCCTAACATATATTGAAAAAGTTTAACCTATATTGACCACCTGATTACATTGACCGATTTTTGTCCGGTCCCTTGGGTGGCCAAAATAGACAGGTTTCACAATATATTGAATTGCCAAGGCAAACTGTGGCCACAGTTTACTTTAAAATTTCATATATATATATTTTCAATACATTTATAGTTTGTTTTTCATACAAACCCAATACTTCTTTTAAATCATTACGTAAAATAAGTTTAACCTAATATTTAAAAATTTTAGACGAAATATGTGTATGCAAATGTACATGTATAAGTATCAATATTCTAAAACAGTATTCACTTACTATACTTTAAAAGTAATTTTTCTTTGGATTTGTTCCAAATTTACATGTATTATTTTAAACTTTATTTTTATGCTAAAAATGAGCATTTTATGGTATGTAGGTGATAGCATGGAGTATTTACGTATCTTTTTAATTATGTAAAATTGCATGTATGAAAAACACCGCCTGAATTACATTGAAAACATCTTACTTTACTCGGTTTAGTGTAAATTTCGTGTATATAACAAGGATATACTAGGAAGTTGTTGTGAATGAAAATTTTTCAAAATTAATTAATCAACTGTTTTTAGTAAACAATGTAGGAAGATAAATGAAATGAAGCACGAAAGGAATTTTCTCCCTTATGGCTGTTATGGTGTAAATGTGAAGAAAAGGAGATTTTTACTTTCAGTAATTATTAATTCAGAGCTTTATTCAAATTTGCATAAATCTGGACACATTTCAACAAATTGAACATTAGTACACGCATAATATGTTCTTTATTGTGTCAATATTTGGACAAAAAACATTAACCCAGGCTCAGAATATGTGCCCTTATTGGATCACCAATTTGATCCATTACTTGTTGTCCTAGACATTTTACGTTTTAATTGGCGCTTAGAAGGGTTACAAGTGTAATTAAAACAGCAAAAAATGACTTCAATGGAAATAAGCCGTCTTAACCTTTAAATTTAATAAGGGTTATTTAGAGATTTTGACGCATGAATTGTAGTTTGTCTTTAAGCATATAACTGCATGCAATGAATGCCACGAAATTAGGCTATAGTTGCAGATTTTTGTGTACCAAAATAAGCGGTCATAAAACCTTATATTATTAATTTGTTCAGCGGTTCGTCCTCTCAAGGGCATCAAGAGACACAAAATCAAAAGGACGATGACGTATAACCAGAATTGAGAGAAATGTCGTGCAAAAGCTGAACTATTTTTAGTAGTCCCATTTACGGCTATTTCTTCCTAAAGGATTAGTTTTATTTTTCGATCTAGTTTTCGAAATTGTCGAAAATGTTCGAAAATGTTAATTAATGTAAACTAAAAATAAGATCAATTCTGTTTAGATAGCTTGTTTTTTTTAAAAATAAAGTTAACCTAAATCAACCTAAACCTCACGCCACTAAATGTATATACATGGCTATACATAAGGGAATATTTGCTTGGATCCTCTTATGTCAGATGTTACATTTTTAATAAATTATACAGTTTTCTAAAATAAAAGTAAAAATACGCAAAAAATTAAATAAGTGACTTTTTTTTTCAGTCTGGTCATATTTAAAGTCAGATTTTTTTTATAAATCTTACCGCTTCATTAAAGATTAATAATGAAAAATTGAACCTGTGATTTTGTTATCAGTCTAATTTTTATTAGAACATCGTAATACGGAATTCGTTTTCAATCTGATCATCCGACCTAGTCCGACCTAGAGATTTATCTTCAGACTCGTTTTCTGTCTGATTTTTTCAATTCGTGCTAAAAATCATTTTACAAATTCATTTTTTGTTATTACTGATTGAAAAGATATTACCAGTTTAAAAACGAATACATGGCAGCAATCATAAGATGAATTGATTTATCCACTTGATTACATTTCGCTAAAATGTAAGTCTTGGAAGTTGTTACCATGGCAGGCTATAATCTATAGGCTACTTCTTGCATGACGCGTGCTTAGGGATCGACGATACGCGAATAGCATTTTATTAAACGCTGGTTTTTTCGTTCAATATTTATATAAATCTTATATCAAACTGTTTTTCACCATAAAACCGCGCCATAAACGCCCGATTTTCGCGATTTTCATCCATGGGTCGGGTGCATCGGCAACAGACACGCACGAAAGGCCTACTTTGCGCATGTATACAATTCAATAAACAAACTCCACCCCTGAAATATCAAGCCCCACATATAAGTTTTGTCTAATTACGCGTATTTGTGTCTAATGACCAAGTGCGAGGCCAAAGGAACCGTCTGAGCCGCGAAAAGGGGGCCATAAACGAATTTTTTCGTTTGTTTGTCTGCTTTTGCCATCCAGGCTCCTCTGGTGGCCAATTGCACCCCCATGCATGCGTTCGGGAGACACACCCAATGATACATAATATAACACATTTATTTTATATCTATACACACAACACTGCTCGCCGAATTAACAAAAAAATAGAGGAGAAAAAAAAACTTATACAAACTGTTATATTGCGTTTGGCAGAGTCAAAACTCGACGTTGGGACACTGAATTCAAATATTTGCTTAGGTGCCCCAGTCCCCCTTGATGAGGGTTTGTCTGCGTGCGGGCGAACAGGACAATTTCAAAACTGTAATTAATAATTTTCAGTCCAAGATATTGGCACTTTCTCAAACAGCACAATGTGCATGGGTTTATAGTGCATTTTTCTTAGAAATAACAGATTCAAACACAGATTCATTTCGTAAGTGTTATTTATTATAGAAGTATAGAAGTACAATTGCATAATGGTATCAAAAGGTGACTTGGATCTGACTAACTACCAATGTCTTACTGTATTTCATCTGATGCATCTCTCATAAATTATGCTCCTTGTAGTATTAAACAGTAATTTAAATTGAATTCAAATCCTTCTTCTGTTTCCACACATATTTCCGGAAACATGTGTTTCCCTGCAATGTAATATTCGGAGGTCGCATTTTTTTTTTCCAAATGAACAAGGGAAAACTAAATTTGGCAATCATAACAAGTGTTTAAAGCAAAAATGTATGTATAATTATTTGATCCATTTAGTTCGGGCTTAAGCTGAAAATTAGAACGAATGCTCGGATAAAATGGCAGTGATAAGTTTGCTTTGGCGTTACACTCAATGCAGATATTTTATTATCAAGAAATCAAGGGCCTACCAAAATATGCACATGTTCTACATGTCAACATTTTTATTCCAATAATACATACATCAAAGACGTATCTAACAGCATTTTGTATTCCAAGAAGATTTTCTTGCATGGTGTTTTTATTTGTGTTTACTGAACATTATGTATAATGATTAATAATATTACCTCTTTTTGTTCAACCTTTTATTTTTATAAGCGTCCAAGACATTTCGTACATAATATCGCTTCTATATTATGGATTATTACCGCAATTTACTGTCTTTAAATTACCCCACACTTTGGCTGTCACATCCATCATACTTCGTGTGTAAACGGCTTCTTTGGAACCATTTCTGGACAATTCATTGCTGGTTTGAATTTAAGGGGTCCTGGTGAATTTTCATCTTCAGCTTGGCATCCGCTTGTTGCTCTTCGATCAGCCTAAAAACAATAAGAAATATTTTTGCAATTAATGTTTTTATTGTAAAGATTATTACCTTTTCATTTTCGCTTCTATTTTCTCAAATGTAATTTAATATAATATATGTAAGTACATTGCAAGGCAGCCGTTTAAAATGTTTCGTATTTTATAGTGTGTTTTACTATACTTCTACCTTGAATCAGATATCGATTTAATACAAATTCAAGTGTAATGAGAAAATCTTTTGAGATTACATTTCCTATTATATTGTCATTAGAAGGTAGAAAAATGTGCATGCAGAATGCACCCGTTTGCATATCAAACGTTTTAATTCCCATCACGTTATTAATAAAACTATGTATTTTCAACAAGTAGTATATGAAACATTCTACAAAAGTGCATTATAATTTTGTTGAGGTGAGGATAGAAGAGGGGCTGGGGTGAATGCAACTGTATCGTTTAATTTTAAGCTCTATCCAAAAGGATTCAAAATTACACATTATTGCTTCAAATACTCACCATAATTGCTAATTTTATTTTCCCCAGTGTAGAATCGGACATTTTTAATCATACAAAGTAACTCAAACCTTTGTGCACAACCAGTTCTACATGGGTAAAATAAATTTAACAATCATAGCAAATATTTGAAGCAAGAAATTGTTGCATGGTGGGCATACTTTGCGTTGGCCTTAAAACTGAAAATTTTCAGTTTTCATTTTTTTTTATTACAGATGCTTGTGTTTACATTTTTGAGTCGAAAAGAAATTGTAAACTTCAATCTGTATTTAAGTTTCAAAAGCATGTAACGAAAAAGAGGCATGCATATGCTATCAAGTTTATGTAATTTATTACCCAAGTTGAGTTATGGATGCCAATTCCAGACGGATATAAACAACAACAGTTCACTGTATGCATTCTATGTGGCTATATCGAATTAATTTGTGATAGGCTTTCGTGTCTAAGCGGTGTTTTGTCGGTCAATTCAGACAATGTTTACCCAGGCTGAGATATTAATCAGGGCCGAGCATGGTTTAATTTTGCTCTGTCCACGCAAGGATTTTTTTTAATTCCTCGGCGTATTGCAACGAAGTGTCAAGAAAACTATAAAAACGCGCCATGCCACAAATACATACTGTATTTATACGAAATTCAATGAACAAATTCATTAGTGTGCGTGGTCTAATCATACTGCATACAGGGTCGCTCGGAAAGAGGCCATGAATCGTGCAAGGACGTTTCATAAAATATTGCCCTCGAAAAAATGTGCTTGGAAGTTGATATTAAATCAATTCGAATTTTGATAGAATTTTGTATTGCCTATAACGTATATGGTTAATGCAGAATTAGGCGTTTTCCCAACGTTCCTTTCTATAGAGCTTTTAAGTTGGAGGATTTCAATAAGTTTACTATCAATTTTTCCACAAATAACAAGCAACGTTAGTCAGTTGATATTCGTATATTTGTTATCCCGATATTTTCTTTGTTTTTGGGGAAATGGAACATGCAGGGACACGATACCTTCAAGATAATTTATGAAATATAGACAAACGGATGATTTACCAATCATCAGTAAAGGAATTTTTGTAGACCAAGAGCTAAAAATATGTCATTTTTATCTAGATTGCATCTATACTGCATGTTTTCTCTTCATAATAAAACTTAAAAAATTTAATATTTCAAAAATAATTAGCCCACATGCTTGTGTTTTCCCAACGTGATTAATATTTCTAAAAATCGTGTTTTGAAAGCTTTCAAAAAAAGGCATTTCTTTAAATAATTATTCTTCAAACACTTTTATACCAAAGTGGGCCTTCAGTGATTTACGGGTTGGTACTACGGTATCTTTTTAGTGCAGTAATAAACTGTTTAACGTTATTCACTATTAGCTACATGTATATAGTGTGTGACTATTTTTTGTAGCTAATAACAGTTGAAATAATTGGTTTTCTCAAACACAATTAAATACAACAGATGGATAGAACAAAAATATATTGATTTTTTTGTCTATTTTGCAATGACATTGTCAGTAATGCAAAGAACCGTTTGACTTCTTTCTGAATACTTTTTTAACTACTTGGTAAAACATACAGGCTAATTTTCTGTGATTCACAGACAGCTTTTAAAACCCGTGCTGCAAGTATTAGCTGAAAGTATCCTACTTCTGCTTCGCTTTTTCGGTATCTTTTTTGAGAGACCCCTAAGTAGGCTTTATTGAGCTCGAGGGCCAGATATAAACGAGTAATATCCAATGTTTTTTTGTTTTACATGCACTGTTTTCGTGTTTTTTCTTGTCGCGTAGTAACACCCTGGTGCGAAGTGCTGGTCGGTCTTCCCATTTTTAAATGTAATATTTATAACTTGGCTTTATGATTTCAATTAATAGTAAAGCAATCAAGCGGCCATGGTGGAACATTTTTGCTGTTTGCACAGACGACGAGGGCCACAAATTGACGCCATCCTGTTGTTATTAAGTTGTGTGCGAATAAAATTGGGTTGGCGTTTGCGCACTTGAGCTGTAGGGGTCGCTGTTTTCGTTATCCTATACTGACACATGTATATAATATCCACACATTTTTTTATTATAAAATTTACTTCTGTAAAAGAACACAGAAACAGAAACAGTGTATTTTTGTTCTGTTTTTTATTTGTATTATTTTTACCCACATTTTCCCTTAGGCTCTTCCGTCATCGATAGTATTTGTAAAATATTTAAGTGCTTCCAACGTTTTATTGGTGATTTTCTTTCCTTTCTAATAATTGCTCACAGCACAGCAGACTCCTCATTATGAGAATTTCTCAAAAAATAATCAAAAAAGATTTCAAAGAAAATACACTTTAACTCCATATTTTTGATAATATTTTTCTATTCATATTTCTGATTAATATTTCTAGACAATTAATATATAACTGGGTTAAAATCCATCATACTTGATCTTTTTCCTTTATTGTTAATACTTTCATTGTTAGAAAAAAATATCCTAAAATCCTCTGCTGGTTGCATGTTTGATTATACTGTCTATCCTTGTAATTATTGTGAACAATGTGTAATTTTTTCACAATACATACATGTATATAAGCTATATAATATATTTCAAAATGAGCTAATACGCCCATTTGTTTGTTAAACATACTGTGAAATGCATGTATATTGTAAAATATAACTGATCATTGTCATGAACTTCAAGACACTACATATCAAAACCAAATTTATAAGCTTCTCACAATCGTGATTGTACTGCATGAAACGCAGTTTGGTCGTAAAGTTTTTCCGCAGTGGCAATAATAATATTGCAGAGAAACCTTATACGTTTGCTCTATACGTGAATTTCATAGTCTAAATATCGCTGATATATATTGCACTGCATATGTTTACAGTATGCTGATATGTATATTGCATAAATGGTCCGGATTATGTTAGTTAAATTATTTGGACAAAAAGTACATACTGATGTCATACTGTCTAACATGTGGCGTCATATTTTTACACTAAATGAGTAATATCGTTTTTGTTAGGTTATTTTTTACATTATATTTTTTATTATCCATAATCCTTAATCTCATATTTAAATAATCAGTATAACGCGGGGTAAATTACTAAAATCACGTCACTTAGGTACGTTGTGATTGTTATCTGGTCATTACAATGTCTGAGCAATTAAGTCTTTTGGAGACATTTTTGAAGAAAATAGTTGACTCCATTTTATTGGTCTACATGACACTCATTAAAATGACCTAAACGGTCGCCACTGGACGTTGTTGTTAACAGTTTGTTATGCAAAATGAAAATTACTGGGAATCTGTTGTATTCCATGGACAATATATTTGCGATTACAGCATACATTGAAATCGGTAATCACTAAGTATTACAGATGTCATTTTTCGATGAACATTTTCAAATAATGCTAAATGGTGAAAATAATTAAATACGAGCTGAAATAATTAGTTATGTTGGAGTTAAAGAAATAATATTCCACATATATTTAATATATCATGTTCGTATTTCCCCCAATGCAGTAAAAATGAAATCCAGAGTTCCACATATGTTTTCGTGTAGATTCTGCATAAAACAAGAGAAAACTGACAAGCAGCAATGGTGGCAGGATGGGAAAACCATTATATTTTATCTCTGCCTACACTAGTCAGTGTCTTAGTTGTGTATTTATATACAAAAATGTCCTATTTCGTCCTAGATATGCATCACAGATGTGCATTACAAATCAATCGTTAATTTTTCAAATTTTTTGAATGAATCTTTTTGTAACCGTTCCAGCACCTGATTAAGCCCAGAATTGTGGCCGAAACCTCGTGCGAATGAATAAATTACAATATTTGATCGATAATTAGCATACAATCACTCATTCTAAACGATCTCATGATGGAAAAGTTAAAAAGTCGAATATGTATTTTAGGAAAACTTGTCGGAATCAGAATTGTAACATCTACTTTTCTGCCATTCTCAGATACTCAGATAGAGTTACAGCGGAAGTGGCACCAGTGTGGTGATATCCGACCTGGATCCGTTCTGCCATTTGACCGCTTTTGTGCTTTGCCTGCGTGTTGGCTGTGTTTTTGTTTGTATTAGTGTTGAGTTTTAGTCGCAACTTTTGATCCTCAGGCTGCGTATAAGACGTTCGGCACTGAACATAAACACATCCCCCAATTGATGTTCATACATATTTCGTGTCTTATACCTACAGGCCTACCTTGTGTGGAAAATACACAGAAATACAGTATCTTGTTGAGGTTTTCACGTTGAGGGGGCAGCCGAAGAGAGGACCGGCCATTTTTTTATAATAATTTTTTTTTTGCAACTTTTTTATCGTCTCCCCCTCCCCCCACTCCTAGTCCCTTCAAAATTCAAGTAGGTGGAAGCTGTGTGCCCTGCGTAGTGCTATATACATTTCATATAATATTGCTTAATATATCGTCGGCACATAAGCCTAGGCTGTTAATTCACTTGTATTTACAATATGCCACCACCATATATTTGTCGGTGAATCGTAAAGCGTTTTTTTCTTCTTCTTGTGCATTCGGTTTGTCGACTAATTTTGCTGCCTTTCAACAAACTTTTTTTTTGAGGATCTCGCATTCCGCGTATTTTTATTAATGGATGCGAGAAATGTTTTAATATGGAAAAGATGCTAAATTGGAGGAGCACCGCAGTTCGCTGCTCCCCCTGTGGACGCCTTGTTTTTAGTTTTTCGCAATGCACCATGAGACCTAACGCTGCTTAATTATGGCGGAAGTTCGTAGGAGTCACGGTATGGCAATAAAGATATTTCCTTAAAATCTCGGTGATTTTAAGTTTCCTTAATTAAGTGCGTCATACCCAAGTTTTAGGTGCAAGAAACTCTAGCCTCCAAAATTATAAATTTAAGGAAATGCAAGAAATACCAGGATTCTATTTGCAATGAAATTATAAGATGGGTACAGATATGTTAAAAATAAGTGTATTTTAACGCTTTCTTGCTTACAAAATTCAAAACTTTTTGGGGGGGGGGGTTGGTATTTTTTTAAATATATTTACAAGATGTATCATTTCATTTATAACGAAATTAAGATCGAGTCACTTTCAGTTTTTTTATTAAAACGCAAATATAGCGTTAGAATAGGTATATTTATCACTCAGTATTTCATAATCACCCCACCGAATAAATAAATAGCTTCACCGCAATGCATGGAGCACGATCCAGCAGCAGTGGTTGCACCAAACTTCATTTACGTTTTAACGGATATTAAAACTGTACTGGTGCCTACATGTAGGCTATGCTTTGTTATTGCAATTGTATTTTATAGACATGTATGTCAAATAACACAATGCATGTTGGTAAAATGAAATGGTAATAAGATAACTGAATTTTATTGCTTAATCTTCAAATAGCTGCATGCGCTTACGTTTTTCTCAAATGAAAGTAGTTGTGATATTTTTAAGTAAATGATAATTGAACATACCTGAATAAATACCAATGTACCCGCCAAAAGCATCGAAGATAATAAATATCCTCCTCCAATTGCAGTGATCTTATCACAGTTATGTAACGCTTCTCCGCCGAAGATCATGTATATTCATTTAAGACAATGTCGAGCATGTTCAGTTCGGATAAATACCGTTTTTTGCCCCCGCAGGATATGACGTCATTCGCAATAGAGATTTCCGCTGAAACTGTTTTAATGGCTGTGAATGGACCCTTAACGACCAAACTCTTCTCGGGAAAGGTGAATGTCCAGTTTGCTGAACTCCTTTTTATTGGCTGCCCTAAATGACCCATGGGCCATTGAATTTCGTCCCCTTTGAATATGTCATTTGCTTGGGCGTTGTATCAACTTCCAAGATGGCTGCCTTCTCGCTTCATCCTATCGGGTGTGGGGTCAGGGCACAATAACCTCTGTTGAAAATTCGATTTAGAACTTTCCAATCAACCTTAAATTCAAGATGGACACAAAGTAATAATTTGCGTTTATACAAATACACACTGTATTTGTAAAATTACGTTACATGTACTCTCGAACAAACTTTTTTTTGTTGCGTTTGCAGCTGTTTTTAATTGAATTTAACAATAACGGAACAATGGTTGGCTGTGGGTGTATGTGATGCCAATATGGGATCAATAAAATTCACAAATAGATTCAGTAATTTGTTTAAACAGGTGTTTTATAAGTATTCCTGGCATGCATTTGCTTCATTAATAATTATCATTCATATTTATATACATGCTCACTTCCTTGTACAGTATTTTTAAACAGGTATATATGTAATTTGTGAAATAATTTCCGATACCAGTTATTTTCCAGCTTTTTTTTAGATGAAACCTTGTCTACCATCGAAAATAATAATTCTAGTAATACCAGTAACATAAACTAGCGTAACTTCAGATTGGTTTCAGTTTTTTGCTTAGAAAAGTTAAAGATACAGATAGATGCTCCTTAAAAGGAATCCTGCATGGTCAGTTCTGGTCAGCTCATCATTAAACTGCATGTTATATTATGCTGCACCCTTTTTTCGAGGACGCTTTGTATGCATTCTAAAATAATAATCACATGCAGCAATATCAATAATAATAAAATATATATCAACAAATATACGTCAGATTGGTTTGAATTTTTTTTAATATAGTTAAGAGGGTATATACACTTAAATAGCACTCAAGCATACATTCATCACATCAAATAAAAACAATTGTAGTTTTTATTTGCAGAATATAATCGAAAAATGTACTTGTATAGGCTTGAATATATTTTGCAAGAGTAAAGAAACTGTAAAATGCTGCGATTTGTAGATTTATAAGTGAATCGATTCGTTGCATTTTGTTTGATCCATTTCAAATTGTATAAAACCATGGTAGGTACAGAATAGGAGTTACACCCCAATCAGTCCTCATTTTTATTTCTCAAGCAAGTTTAATTTGACCGTATTCAATTCTGCAGTTGCATTGAGCCACGCAACATGCGATGTAAACCTGGAAGAAATTTTAATAGAGAATTCTACCGAACATTAAGTCAAATTTTATTCTCGTTTTGATTTATATTCGCGCATTTTTATAAGACAACCCGTGGTTTCGGTTTCCACTTTTTCACCTCCTGGCCGCTTTATTATTCAAAGCACACCGTTTAATACACCTCGATAACACCGTCACATCCATATTTAATGACCCAGGCAGACAGACGAGATAATATGTAAACAGTTAGCCAACAATTGACTACTGTTGGTCAGCGAGGTGCATGGTATTCGTGCAGCACGCTTATGCAGCCACCCTAGGGTTCGTTTGAAACGATATACTACATTACGTAACGTATATTTTGATTGTCTGACATGTCGGGGAAAGATAGCCAGGATGCGAGGCCATGGGTGGTGGTATTTTTAATTTAAAATTGCCCGTTTGAAACACTTTTCCTTCCGATAACAATCGCAATAAATGCTATTTAGCAGACCCCATGCCGAACTCTGCTTTGGGCCTACCTGTGAACAGAAGCGTTATTAAATGAACCCCCATTGACCTCACCGACCCGGGGGTCCAGGAAGATGTCCGGCGAAAAAAATTATACCTATTATCGAAATGTGTTTCATTTGCAATTGGCGTGATCAGAAAGTCATCACGAAAATGCAGCATTGGCATCACACCTCGTGGCACGATATGAAATTTGGACATATTTTGATACGTTCAATTAGTTCGCTATTAAGATCGCGCATTATTTTTTTAACTATTATTTAATTCATCATTAATCTTGTGTTTGAACACTGTCCTAAATTTTTTCATGACTAAACATTTCCAAATTGTTATGAAGGATTCAAATTTGCTTACATTTAATTTCATAACTAAATACTTCCATATTGCTTTAATATATAAAAACTGCCTTACATTTATTTTAATGAATAAATATTATTTTCAAACTTTGCGAAATTGCCTTTAGTTTAATTTAGTTTCGAAAGGTTCAAATGCCTTATTCAGTGAGACTGCTCATGCCTTAAAATTGCTCTGAATAGCCTAAATATTTTTCAAATTTTGGGAATTTTTTGCCAAATTGCTTTCAGTTTTATTTAGTTTGGAAGGGTTCACATATTTTTATTCAGTTATTAATGCCTTATATAAATGACTTAAATTCATTTTTTGTTACTGAATATTTCCAAATTGTCGTTAATTTCATTTCGTTTAGAAGGATTCAAGTAATTATTGCATGAGACATAAATAATGTGAACAATTTTTGTAATACATATACTTTTAATAAACTTATTTTGGTAATATAAACAGCAATAAAACTTAAGATGATAAACGACTATTCATACGCTTTTGATAATAATACAACATTAACGAAGTAAATGTGTGAATAATTTAATTGGTGAAACCAATGAACACCTTAAAGGGAGGTCTCAACTTCACCACTATGCGTTTTTTGAGTTGACTTTTTGAACATGCTTGGTTCTTCTGGTTGCTCATATAAGTTTTTCCCGCGCTGAACGCACGTGGCTCCACGCGCGCGGCCATTTTGCCTCGGATCGACCAATGAGCGTCTCCCTTTTCCTCTTTTCCAGATCGCCCAGATGTTCTTCGCCAGCGGTTGGTTGGTCTGAGGCCTCGTGACTAGCAGCACTGGTTTCTGGTTGGTCGTTTGGATCCCGCCTTCCCGCTTGCGCCCGCCCACAGGGCGGTGTCATGGCGGTTCTGTTTTGGCCGTCAGCCAATGGGAGCCGTTCAACGACATGGTCGTAGCGTCCGTCGTTAAAAGTGTGCTGTTCAGCGCTATAATAAGTAACAGCTTCCAGACATATCTACATATTGTATTTTGTAAGTAATCCAGCATTTTGTCCTTGTTCTTAAGTCTTTTTTGTTGTCTTTTAATGGATTTCTGCGTCTCAGAGAAGCGTCAATGAAAATGAGCAAAAATTAGAACGGTTTTTGGGGAAGGGCTATAAATATTCATGGCCCTCCTAAGGTGGTGCCAGCCAATAGAGAACTTGCAATTGGCAGCGCATTATGGCCGCTCTCATTGGCATTTTATTTAAATAATTCGATGGGCATTAAGCGAAAGTGCTTGCTTGCCAAACGTCGATTACAGAAGGCTGAGGAATTAACGAGGCGTTAATTGGCCTTGGTGTCCGCGCTGTTTCTCTATTTTTAGAGTAGTTTGTGTACTCGCGAACCAGCGCTGTTTTTCGCAGTTCTATAAGTGCAAATCGTGATGAAGATTTAAAGAGGAAACGAGTTTGTTGACAGAGTACATTTTGTTAGACAACTCGCGATTTGAGTGTATTTCAAATGCGTTTAGTTATCAGGGCATGGAAGGGTTTGATTTCGCTTCGTTAAGATCGTGATATAAACATCAAAATTGCTGTATTTTAATTCTGGGTTATGGTTAATTAAGCTTTGGGATGTAATCAGTGGCAGATCCAGGGGTCTGAAGGAACCCCCCCCCCTCCTCCTTTCCGAAAAGCAAAAGAAAAAAATTCAAGATGACATTGTTGTTATTATTATTATTTTCAATTTACGCAGGGTAATATAGGGGATAAAATTAACCTCCCTAAATATTCTGGTTCCTCGATTATATTTTTGGGAAATCTAGTTGGGAAAATATCAAATCAACTACATGTATATTCGCTATAATACCGGTGTATATTTTTAAAGATGCTACGCTGAATTATGGTCTCATAATTTCGTTAAGGGATGAATTGGTGCGAGTACTAATGACTATCATAATTAACTATTTTACGAAAAAAAGCAGGTTTAGATAGATTATGTACCGTTCAACGAAACCTAATTTAAAATAGGCCTATAGGGCACATGCATTCAAGACTGGGTCCAAACCCAAGTGTCACGTTGAAATGTTGCTCTTAATTCCCTAGAAAACAAAATACTGCTAGACAGTGATTCGTATGTATTCGCAGTCCAGGCTTGCGAAAGTAGTTATATTAATTATTAATTAATATCATATTTTTGGAAATGTTTAGTGGTGCTTATTTGAAATGTGGATTTACTGATATGCTTCGCGCCACTGAAATTGAAAATATAATCGAAATGATGGGTAAATTTGATATACAATCCAGTTCATGCAATATATAGGGTTCTTTTTATTGACTTGGATGAACAATATTAAAAGCTTGAGCTTCCTCGGGGGGTTAATTTGTATCCATATAAAAATTTAGTGCGGGTCGTGTATATTGCTTCCAAATTTCAAATTTAGTTGTTTTCTCATGGATTGTAATTTGTATTATATTATTTTCAATTTATCCACCACGCACCGTTGTTTAGGTGGTAAACACGTCATAATTTTAATACGTATGTAATATCAGAGTCAAAATTCGTTAAATGCATGGAAAATTGCTTTATATTTTTCAAAATAAATAGGGTTATACTGCTCCCTGTTGGCCGAAAAAAAATTGAAGGAATCAATAAATAGTGGGCAACAGTTATCACTTTCTGCATGTAAATTTGCATCCTTAAACTATTGAAAACTGTGAACATGTAAGCTATATCAACCATTAATTATATATAGGCTACATGTACATCTATACCAATATAATATAATCCATGCACTCAGTGGTCCACGAAAGCGCAAATCACTTTTTTATATTTCAGTGAGCAATTGTGCACTGATTCGTAAAATAATATATTAATTTAAAACTTACGTTCATTTCACAATAATTAATTTGACATCTTGAGCTACACGCATAATTTTGCGGAAATATATTTTTAATATATTTACGCTCTATATACATAATATTAATTTAACATGCTTCAAATAAATCAAATTTAACTTAGTCTATGACCACTACTGATGTTTCTATATTTCAACCAGATTTTGTAAAATAAAATTATTTTGTTATAATACAAACGATCCAGTTAGATTAAATTTCAGCAAAGATAATTATATATGGATATGAATTAAAGCGAGTTTAAAGGGTTGTTCAAAAAATTCTATTCATATTCACATATATGCATGTAGAGTATTCGAAATAATGCGGAGTAACATTTGGAAATGTTTTTAGTAGGCTTACCGGTGTATTTTGATGAAATAATTTTATGTTTATACGAATGGCAGATTCTTGCTGGATGTTCTCGATATATATCTGCATGCCTATGCATGTTAACATCATAAAAAATGGTTTGGACACATCGCATGGCATGGATAGTTTCCAATATATCTAATATAATTTTTTTATTAGTATATGTAATTGTCATTAAATAGTACAGTGTTTTAAATTGCATACCTGCCGTTAACATTTGAGCTATCTTTAAAAACCTTTATTACACGTATTGATTTTCCCTGTATAAGGGATTCTTGCTGTATACAGTGCACAAACATATGGAAGCAAGCCGTATATTAAAATCATTACATGACATATACGTGAATAGTGGAGACAATAAACAAATTAAAAAGGTAATTGTTCA
This sequence comes from Rossiulus vilnensis, assembly GCA_034700785.1. NCBI lineage: Eukaryota > Metazoa > Arthropoda > Diplopoda > Julida > Julidae > Rossiulus > Rossiulus vilnensis. The sequence continues at coordinate 1,943 of JAQIXS010000210.1, read as the reverse complement.
AAATTCTATCCACATAAATACGTACACTGTAGATCAATACTAGACGTGAGCACGAAAACTGCTATACCTTGACATACTGTAGTTTATATGTAACATGTTGTTGAAGTATAAAACACCAAAACATACTGCTACTGCGATTATTATGCATAATTTAGTTGATTCAGAATCACGCAAAATTAACTTGCTTATAGGGAACACGTTTAACATCCGATTAATTTCCGCATATTTAGCTTTCATAGCCGTTTATTAATTGTCATTCTGTCATAATTGGATTAAAAACACTCGTTTGAGCATGCACGTTTGAGCAAGTAATGCGAAAATGAACAAGTTTAAGCCTGTGCACTTGGGTGTTAGTGATATATCGATTATGATCAAATTAAAAGAGTTATAAAACGTTTCGTTTTTCATATTTACCGCGTGCATGTCTATCCCCCATATTTCATCCATGTCAGCTGACGTATATCGTTAGAAATCCACCAGTTAGCCGTTGCTTAAGACGATTATTTCGTCAGTTTGTTCCCAATTAAGCGTCACTTCAAGCCCGACACCAAAACGCCCTTGCATCCAGTGAAAGCGATGCAGCGCTAGTGGCGCCCCCTGTTCTCGCCCCGTGCTTCCGGTCCACGTGCAAAGGGCGCTCGCCATTGGCCAGCGTTTGTCTGTCGGCCGCTTGCACTGGTCATTTGGAAGAACGGTCGTTAATGCTTTTTTTTAAAGCATTAGCCGGATTTTTATGTGTGAAAGCGGTGCTGGAAACTGTTGTGGGCTGCGCAAATTACCCTAAAACTAGACTGGTTTATATGCAAAGGTGCTCGTCTAGCCATACGTACTTCTCGAATGACAAGACCAGTAAACCAGCCATAAAAAACATCCTTGAATTTAAATACATGTATAACGTCCTTTTAAAAAAATTAAAATTGTTCACCTTGTCTGTTTTTTCAATTTATTTGAAAGATGGTGAAGAAAAGTGAAAGTTACGCATGCTTGATTTATTTCCGTAGTTGCAGTGTACTGCAATCCTCATATATTGGGCACCCTCTGTGCTTGGGCACATCCGTGAATGGGCAGCATTTCCCAGCAGTTTCTTGAATCACTGACTTCGGTCATTCTTGTTACAATGTGTATTAACGAATGCTGTGCGTTTCGGTCTGATCAAAGCTGCTCTCTAATTAGCCAGAATGATACTTAAACATGACCCAGAATGACGCCAACCATGCGAACAGTTAGTTACTCATACATTTTTGCTTCGAGTGCTTGTTATAATTACTACATTTATTTTTCTGCATTTTTCTGCATAGTGGACAACTAATTCTAAATTAGTTGTCCACTAAGGTCTGAATTAATTTTTAAGATCTGAAAAGGTCACCTCCGGAGGTCGCGTGTTTCTTCAAATATATTTCATATAAATAAACTTAAGCATTTTCAAATAAAACTAATGCAGACCCTAGTGGACGACCCATTCTACATAGGAAAAAAATATTTAATTATTACAAGTAACACTGAAATAAAAGTCTGAAAAGGCTGACCTTGCAAAAAAACTTCCCATACATTTTTGCTTCAAATGCTTTTTAATTGCTAAATTTATTTTCCTCTTGTATCAAACAATCAATCAAAACGTTCTGCAACCCGTAATGCAAGGTTGGCATGCAGAGTAGCCGTAATGTTTTTTGGGTGTAAATAACCTGGTCATTTTGAAATGGTGGGCGACCAATTCTACATAATTGAAAACAAATGTAGACAAATTTTAGATAGAAATATACATGGCCATAGAGGTTCGCAATTTCCTCACATTATATCACCGTCCAAGGCGATCATTAAGGTGACCACAAAACCGGTGAGATGACCCCAGAAATAGCGGAAATCAAATGCACTTTTGAAACGAAGACGTCGATATCAAAATTGAAAATAGCCTAGATGGGAGTAAAGTTTTCATTATGTAGGTC